>VBSM01003162.1:948415-965570 GCA_008086735.1 Cheirogaleus medius
CTCTAAGAAATAACGGTGATATAGCACATCTTGTATTTTCCTGGATACAGCTAGGACCTATACTACTAAGTGAAGTATCCCAAGAATGGAAAAGCAAGCTCCACATATACTCACTAACAAACTGGTATTAACGGAGCAGCACCTAAGTGGACATATTGGAACTACATATATGGTGTATTGGGTTGGTGGGAGGGGGGAGGGTGGTGGATATACACATACATAATGAGTGAGACGTGCACCGTCTGAGGGATGGTCATGCTTGAAGCTCAGAATTGTGTGGGGAGGGGGGGCAAGGGCATTATTTGAAACCCCAAAATTTGTACCCCTATAATTTGCTGAAATAAAAAAATAAAATAAAATAGTTTTGAATTTCCGTTTTGATTTTTCTTTTTTTATTACATCTTTTAAAAGCAAGTATTTATTGTTAATATTTAGTCAAAGTAATTGCAAAGATAAGAATTTCCTACAAAGATTTTCAAATATTCACAATTGAGCATAAAAATATCTCTTCAAATTAAATGGCTGTATATTTGGTCTTATATTCTTAAGTTTAAGAGAAAGAAAGGATCATTTCACTGTGTCCACAAGTTTCCCATTTTAAATATTTTCTTTTTTTTCATTATTTCAATGTTTAATGATTTGACTTACCAAATAAATCAATATCTGGAGGATTTTGTCATAGACATCAACAAAATATAACAAATTCTCAAATCAATGTTATGTTAAAAACATTCCAGATTCATTTTAAAAATGACTTATTCCTTAAACTTCACTGATCATGAAATCAGTCAATGTCTAAATGATAGAATCCCTCCAAAATATTTTATTTTGCTTGTTCATTTATTTAGTCCTTTATTATCAATTAAACTACTATATTCTGTGCATCATAGGAGGAATGGGAAATATTGAGTGAAGTTCCCTTTTCTTTTTTGATTTTTCCTTAACCCATAAGGTATTTAAAATTATGTTATTCAGTTTCCAAATATTTCCAGATTTTCTCAGTTATTCTTTCTGTTATTGATTTATAATTTAATTTTATTGTGGTCGGATAGCATAATGTGATTTGAATTGCTTTAAATTTATTAAAGCTTGATTTGGGGCTTTAGAAAAAAAAGATTTGCTCTCAGTGGCATGCATCCTAAAGGTTTAGAAAAATTTATAATGATATATATCCAACATTATAGTATCACGCAGAATAGTTTTACTGATCTAAATATCAACTGTTGTTATGCCTATTCATCTTTCTTCTCTGGCATCAATTAACTATTTACTATTGCCATATTTTTGCCTCTTCTAGGAAGTCATAGAGTTGGAATCACACAATTTATATCATTTTCAAATTCATTTATTTAACTTAGTAATATGTATGCAAACTTCCTTCTTTTTTTTTAAATCTTGACAGCTCATTGTTTAATTTTTTCTCCAAAATATTAAGTGGGTACAACAGTTTTAGGTTACATGGATAACTTTTGTAATGCTTTACTCCTGGCTGAATGTATGCCCATCCAAAAATAGTGTTCATGGTACCCATTAGGTAGCAACTTGCCCCTTTTCTCCTCCCCCTACCCCTGCTTATTGTCCACTGAGTTTTCTTTCCCTCTGTGTCTATGTGTGCTCATCAGTTAGTTCCAATTTAATAGTGAGTACATGTGGTGTATGTTTCCCATTCTTGAGATACTACACATAGGAGAATGGTCTCTAGTTCCATCCATATTGTTGTAAAAGGTATTAATTCAACTTTTTTATGGATGAGTAGTATTCCATGGTATACATATACCACATTTTATTAATCTATTCATGAATTAATGGGCACTTGAGTTGATTCCACATCTTCGTAATTGTGAATTGTGCTGCAATACACGCCGCAATACAGGTGTCTTTTTGATGAACCATCTTTTTTTGCTTTGAATAAATACCCAATACTGGGATTGCTGAATCAAATGGTGGGTATATTTTTAGTTCTTTTTAGGAATATCCATACTGTTTTCCATACAGGTTGTAGTAATTTGAAGTCCCACCAAAAGTGTAAAAGTGTTCCCTTCACTCTGCATCCATGCTCACATCTATTATTTATTTTTTTTGAATTTTGATAAATGCCTTTCTAACTGGGATAAAGGGATATCACATTGTGGTGTTCATTTGTATTTCCCTGATGATTCATGAAGTTGATCATTTTTTCATATTTTTGGCCATTTTTATTGTTTAGAGAAGCTTCTCTTCATGTCTTTTGACCACTTTTTAGTAGGGCTGTTTCATTTTTTTCTTGGTGATTCACTTGAGTTTTTTGCAAATGCTGGTTATTAGCCCTTATTCAGATCTGTAGTTTATGAATATTTTCTCTCATTCTGTAGGTTGTCTCTTTGCCCTCTTGATTGTTTCCTTAGCTGTGCAGAAGCTTTTTAGTTTAATCCATTCCCATTTATTAGTTTTTGTTGTGACTATGATTGCCATTTGGGCCTTTTTCACAAATTCTTTGCTTAGGCCGAGATCTTGAAGAATTTTGCCTGCATTTTCCTCTAGAATTCTTATAGTTTTATTCCTTAGATCTAATCCTTCTATTCATCTTGAATCACGTTTTGTGAATAGTGAGAGGTAGTCATCCTGTTTCATTCTTCTTCCTGTGGCTATCCAATTTTTTCAACAACATTTATTGAATAGGGCTTATTTTCCTGAGTATATATTGTACTCTGCTTACTCAAAGATCAATTGATTGTACATAGATGATTTTATATATGGGTTCTCTGTTCTATTTCATTGGCCTATATCTCTAGTTTGTACCAATACCATGCTGTTTTGGTTATTGTAGCGTTGTATAGTTTGAAGTCTGGTAACATGATGCCTCCAGTTTTATTGTTTTTGCTTAAAATTGTTTTGGCTACTCGGGCTCTTTTCTGGTTCCAAACTGTGTAAAATTATTTTTTCTAGATATGTGAAGTATGACTTTGGTAACTGGATAGGGATTGCATTGCATTTATAATTCACTTTGGGTAGTACAGATATTTTAACAATGTTTATTCTACATATTCATGAGCATGCTACATTTTTTCCATTTATTTGTATCCTCTATGAATCCATTTCTTCAGAGTTTCATAGATTTTCTTGTAGAGATCTTTCATTTTTTTGGTTAAGTATATCCCTAGGCATTGAACTATCTTTATAGCTAATGTGAATGGTATTGGGTCTTTTTATAGTCTCGCCTTGACTGCCATTAATACATAGAAATGCCACTGATTTATATACATTGATTTTGTATCCTAAGATTTACTGAATTTATTTATCAATTCCAGGAGACTCTATGTGGAACCTATAGGATTTTCTAGATCCAAGATCATATTGTCAGCAGAGTGATAGTTTGATCTTTTTTCCTGATTGGGATACAATTTAATATTCTTCTCTTTTCTAATGGTTCTGGCTAGGACTTCCAAAACTGTGTTGAATAGAAGTATTGACAGTGGGCATCTTTCTCTTTTTCCAATTCTTAGGAGGAATGCTTTGAACTTTTACCTGTTCAGTATGATATTAGGTGTGGGTTTGTCATATATGGTTTTTATTATTCTGAGATATGTTACTTCTATGCCTAGTTTGTTGTGGGTTTTTTGTTTCTTTGTTTGTTTCATGAAAGTGTGCTGGATTTTGTCGAATGCTTTTTCTGCATCTATTGAGAGCATCACATTATCTTTGTTTTTGCTTTTGTTTATGTGATGAATCGCATTTATTGATTTACGTATGTTGAACCATTCTTGCAACCCTGGGATAAAGCCTATTTGGTCCTGGTGGACTACTTCAGTGTAATGTTGAATTCAGTTTGCTAGTATTTTACTGAGGATTTTTACATCTGTATTCATAAGAGATATTGGTGTGTAGTTTGATACTTTTGTTGTATCCTTTCCTGGGTTTTGATCCAGATAATACTGGCTTTGTAGAATGAGTTAGGGAAGATTTTCTCCTTCTTGATATTATTGAATAATTTTTGTATTATGGCTAGCAGGTCTTCCTTGTAGATCTGATAGAATTCAGCTGTCCACCCATCTGATCCATGGCTTATTTTTTGGAGGAGGAGGACTTTTATTACTGTTCCAATCTCACTGTTCATTTATGGTCTGTTCAAGAGTTCTATTTCTACCTGGTTGAGTCTTGGGAGGTCGTGTATTTCCATGAACTTCACCACTACTTCCGCATTCTCTAGTATGTGCACACAGAGATTTAAGTAGTATTTATGGATAAAGTTTTGTATTTATACAGTATGAGTTGTAAGGTTGCCATTTTCATTTCTGATTGAGCACATTTGTGTGCTTTCTCTTCTGTTCTTGGTTATCGAAGCAAGAAGTGTGTCAATTTTGTTTATCTTTTCAAAGAACCAACTTTTAGTTTCATTAATTCTTTCTACTGTTTGGCTTTCCATTTCATTTAGTTCTGCTCTGACCTTCATTATTTCGTTTCTTCTACTGGCTTTGAGTTTTATTTGTTCTTCATCTTCTATTTCCTTGAGGTGTGACAATACGTTGTTATTTTGTGAGCTTTGTGTCTTTTTGATGTAGACATTTAAGGTTATAAATTTTCCCTGAGGAGTGCTTTTGCTGTGTCCCCTTTGTTCAGTTCAAATAATTTTTTGACTTCCATCTTACTATCATTCTTCAACCAGTAACTGTTCAGCAGCAGATTGTTTAATTTCCATGACTTTGTGTAGGTTTGAGTGTTTCTCTTGTAATTGAGTTCTAGTTTTATTCCATGGTGATCTTAGAAGGTACATGCTATAATTTCAATTTTTTTGAATTTATTGACACATGTTTTGTTTCCTTAGATACAATCCATGTTGGAGAATATCCCTGTGTTGCTGAGAAGAATCTATATTCTGTAGTTTGGGGATAGAATGTTCTGTGAATGTCTGTTAGATCCATTTGATTTAGAGTTTTGTTTACATCCATTGTTTATTTAATTTTTGCTTTGATGATTTTTCCAGCTCTGATAGTGGGATGTTGAGCCCCTCAGCAATTATGATGGTGCTGTTTATTTCTTTGTTTAATTCTAATAAGATTTGCCTTATGTATCTGGGAACTCCTGTGTTTGAGGGCATATGTATTTTGGATTGTTATATCTTCTTGTTGGATAGCTCTCTTTACCATTATATAGTGACCCTCTTTGTCTTTTTTTATCTTTGTTGGCTTAAAGTCAATTTTATCTGATATAAGAATAGCTACTCCTACTCTCTTTTGATTTCCATTTATGTGGAATTTTTTTTCCATCTTTCACATTTGAGTCTGTGTGTATTCTCGTGATTTAGGTATGTTTTCTGGAGACAATAGGTATTTTGGTTGTGTTTTTCATCCATTCAGCTAGCCTATGTCTTTTGAGATGTGTATTCAGGCTGTTAACATCTATTGATGGCATTGATATGTGGGATATTGGTCTGTTCATTCTGTTGGGTGGTCCCTTATTGCTTTATTTTATCTCTTGTTCTATTTTTTGTAAGAGTTGTAAGTTTTGTGTCTTTTCTTAGGTGAATTTATACTGGTGGATATCTGTTGTGTTGATTTGTGTATAGTGTTGTTCTCAGTATTTTTTTCAGGGCAGACCTGATCATGGCCAATTTCCTCAGTGTTTCCTTCTCTAGAAATGACTTAATTTCTCCTTCAATTGTGAAATGTAGTCTTGTAGGATACAAAATTCTAGGGTGGCAGTTGTTCCGCTTAAGTTGATTGAAGATGGGGCCCCAATCCCTTCTAGCTTGTCAGGTTTCCACTGAGAATTATGTAGTTAGTCTGATGGGCTTTCCTTTGTAGGTTATTGATGCATTTGTCTTGCTGCTTGCAGAATTTTCTCCTTCATTTTGACTCTGACCAGGTTGATTACTATGTGCCTTGGAGATGATCTACTTGCTATGAATCTTATCAGGGTTCAGTGTCCACCTTCTAACTATATGTGTGAATTTCTGGTGATACTAGGGATAATATGTTTTCCATACTTTTAGCTCTTTCTTCACCTCCTTCATAGACACCTATAATTTGTATAATAGTTCACTTTATAGAGTCCCATATCTCTCTGAGTGACTGCTTGGACTTTTTTTATACTCTTCTTCACCTCAATGAATGACTGTATTATTTTGAACTTGTCTTCAAGCCCTGAGATTCTTTCTTCCCCTTGGTTTCTGCTGGGTTTTAAAATTCTCTAAATGACCCTTTGATTTCTTTAAGTTCCATTATATCCTTTCTTGTGTTGTCTAGCTCTCTAGTGACTTTTTCGTTTTTGTCATTTATTTCCTGAATTTTTTTCACTTCTTTATGTTGATTTTCAACTTTCTCTTCAGTTCCATTCATCTTATTTATCATCCATGTTTTGAATTCCATTTCTTTCATTTCGGCAATTTCCTTCTGGGTGCAGTCCACTACTGTAGCTTTGTTGTGTTCCCTTGTGGGTATCAAACTATTTTGTATTTACATGCTGCCAGGATTCTTTTTATGATTTTTTCTCATATGTCTCCTCTTCTCTCTTCTCTGAGTTAGTAGTATCAGAGGACACCTGGTCTCCTTTTCATGGAACTCTCTTGAACCAAGTTCAGGTGTGATGGCTGCTCAGGTCTGGGGGGTCTGGAATAAAATTTTGAAGCACAGGGAGGTTCTGCTGGTCCAGGGCTAGTGGTTTGGACTCAGTAGGGGTGTCTTTGGGTCCAGGAAAAATTCTGTAGTCTCGGAGATGGAGTCACAGGCCCGGTCATGACACAGGAGCTATAGGTGCAAAGCCTAAGACTCAGGCACAGTGAGAGTTTCAGAGCTGGCTCAGGGGATGTCAGGGGCAGAGCCACCCTTATGGAAGTCTATTCCACCAGCATTGGGAATAATTACTGATGCCATTTTGTGCAGTCTCAATGGCTTAGGATTCACATAAGTGGGCCAGCACTGCTGTTTGGCCCAGGTTTTCACCAGACACCTAGAACCCACTGATGCAGTCACCCTAGACTTCCCAAGTGGTACCTGTGGCATCTGGATTTCTGCTCTGTTTGGCTCCCACACCATGGATGAGATGAGCTTGGCTCCCAGTTACAGGACACTATACTGGGGAGCATCTGTTCCCTCATTGGCTCAGCGGAGGTGATGAAAAGGCTATTGCTGAGAGGCTGGGTCTCATGCAGATCTGGATCCCATGCACTGGAATGATCAGGATGGTGTCAGTTACAGAAACTTTGGATTGGCAGGCGCCAGTTCTCTGCTGCACCTGCTCTCTGGTCAATATCTATTAACAGACTCTGAACAGTACCCCAATCAGCCCAGAGGTCTACATTGAAGGAGCAAGACCCCTCACACATCAGACTGCCTGTAACTTTTGTTTTTCTCCTAAAAAGCAGTGTCACCTTGGGTTGTTTCTATCCTGCTGTCTTCCCCTCTTCAATGCAATGTGAATTGTATTAGAACCCCCAGTTTAATCCCCAAGATGGTGGGTGATGTCTCTAAGTAAGAATCAACCATGCCCTGTTTGATTGGGTTGGTAGATGCTATAATGAGCTATAGAGTTATTCTCCCTGTCAGTGGTTGAAGCTTGCAACAGACAGCCAATTGCAGAGATGTTATTTTGTGCCTGTAATAAGCTCTAGCCCCTCAGGTGGAGCACTTGAATGTCCCAGGCTTCGGGAGGGGTATTGTAGCTCCTAGGGGGTTGCTTGATCTCCCCCATACCAGAGGTGGCTGGAGGGGTGAAGCTGGATGCAGTTAAGTTGTGTGAATTGGGAAGGCTTTGCAAAGCCTCTGCAGTGCTCAGAGGTCCTCTTCCTGGCCACTAGGGGTAGCTTCTGGGAAGAAGGCCAAGGCCCACTATCCAAACCTTATAGACTGTTTGTGATGGTGGGGCCGTACTTCCCAGACTGGTTGTGGAGAGTGAGTACAACCCCTCTGGCTTTTCCCATGCCCTCTGGCCCTGAACACAACCACTGGCTAGGATCCTCCTTGCCTGGTTGCAAGCTGCACTTGGTTGCTATGGCACTGGCTAGGATCCTCACCACTGGAGTGTGTTTTGCACTCAGTTGTTATGGTGCCACAGGCTGAGATCTCCCCCCCAGAACACCTGCCATAGTCCAACAGTGTGGCTTTCCTGTGAGGGGAGATGGATGATTCACCAGTTTGCCATGTCTCAGACCCCCACAGTTTTCTCCCATCAGTTCTGCCTATGTGGGCTCTCTAGCCTCCCAAGTCCACCTTCTAAACCTCCCCCATGTCCTCTAGCAACCCACTCGAGTACTGGGGGCACAGGATCTAGTCTGTGTGCCTGGCCCACTGGCATGCATCTCCTCAAAATGCGAGCAGGCAGAAAGCTCCCAGATCAGGGACCCCAGGTCCCCTGCAGGTCCCCAAGGGGAGAGGTATGGTCCTCAATCTCTGTGGAAATCTCAGACTGTAGGACATTCCAGCTTGGGGTAGGGGCCCACTCACCAAATTTTCTGCTCAAACTGCTCTCCTACAAGGAGGGGTGCCGAAAGTTAAGAGTCTGAATGGAAGAAAGCCTGTTCTCTGGCCTCATAGATCACTCTACTTGGAGGGGAACCCTGCAGGGAGTGTCCACGCTCTGGGATCAAGCACGTTCTTCTCTCAATTATATGGTTGCCACAGCGCTTGAGCTTATTGGGGTGGAAAAGCTTCCAGGAACTTTGTAGCAGACTGATCACCAAAGGCTTGTGAGCGGGTGAAAGGGATCCTCCTTACCCCTTCACTAGGCTCAGAGCCTCTCTGTGTTTGGTCCACACCAATTTCTTTTTTCCTTTATCTTCTTCCATCTCTGCTTTCCAATTTTTATCCATGGGGCCCCTGCTAGGCTCTGGCACTTCTCTCACTGAAATTCACCTGTGCTGTGTCCTCTCTCCTCTCTCCCCTATCCAATATCCTTCCTTCTCTGCAGGACAGTCTAGAAAGTGATTACTCTAGTCAGTCATCTTGCCACATCTCCCCCAGTCATTGCTTTTTAAACACTGAATAATATTTTCTTGATGTGTTTATCCATTCAACTACTGAAGGACATCTTGCCTGCTTCCAAGTTTTGGAAATTATGAATAAATTTCCTGTAAAAATCCATTTGCAGATTTTTGCGTGAACATAAGTTTTTGACTCCTTTGGATAAATATCAAAGAGCACAATTTCTAGATCTTGTGATAGAGTATATTAAATTCTGTAAGAAGCTGGCAAATAGTCTTCCATGTAGAGTTCATGTAGCTCCACATTCTCACCAGCAAGTGGTGTTGTCAGTTTTCTGAATCTGACAATTCTATTATGTATGCAGTGGCATCTCATCATTTTTTTAATTGCTTTTTCCTGATAATATATGATGCAGAATATTTATTCATATATTATTTGCCATCTGTATATATTCTTTCATGAGGTGTCTATTGATGCCTTTTGCCTATTTTATAAAAATCAGGTGATTATGTTTTATTATTGACTTTTTAGTTGATACATAATATTTGTACATATGTATGAGGTAAATGTAATGTCTTGTTACATTATAGGATATGGAATAATCAAGTCATGGTATTCAATGTGGGAGTGAGGGGAAAATTTTCCTTCACCCAGAAGGTTCATTGAAAGATCAACGCACATAGAGGACAAAAACAGGGGTGGATGAGGGGTGATCTACAGACTCTCTTCTCTCAGAGTGGGAAGTGAAGAAGGCAGACAACCACACATGAGTGAACTGCACTTCCACAAGACCAGCTTTGCAAGCCTGCAGAAAATCACCGGGAAATGAAAAAACAAACAAACAAACAAAAAAACAGTGCCAATAATCAAAGGTGAATTGACTAATCTTCCACAAAACCTGGGGAGTCAGAAATATACAATAGGGAGAAAGCAAGGTGTGGATCCACCCACTGGCCGCCTGAGGCATTGGCTCTGCCTTGCCCAGAGAGATGCTCCCTAACCCACCGAGCTCCACACCCACGCAAGCAGGGAAGTTCCTGAAGTAGGTGGGAAGTGGTAACATGGGAAGACGTGCTGGGTGGAGTAGAGTCTGGAACAGGGAACATTTTGAACTCTCCTGAGCACTCTGCCGAAACAGTTACAGGTGGGTGAGGGTCCGAACCGAGTGGACACTTCTCCATAACAAAGGAACGAGTGCCAAGTCTGGCATCTCGCTGAAGGAAGCTTCCAGGACAAGGACAGGGGATGTATACCCTTAACCAGTTTGGTACCGCGCTCACCGGCCATGAAACCTTGCCCACAGCTGGCACTCACAGTCCACACGATAGTTTGTGCTATGCATTGACGATGAATCCATTTTGCTCTTGTGTGATGAGGAAAGCTTTAAAGCACTGAAAGCTTGTTTTACTTTACAGGCAGCTTTAGTAAAATAACTATAATAACTCCTACTCCTATAACTCCTATAACTATAAATACTCCTACAGATTCATAGTAACTTATTAGCTGAATGTACACACTGCGACTGCAGAGATAAAAGTAAAACCTTTTGGCTGGCAGCTAAAGTCGATGCTCGTGTTCAACTGTGGCTGTCAACTATAGTCGATGCTGGGCTGTGCATGTTCATCTGTGCCTGACAACAATAGTCGACGCTGGTACCAAAGTGGTTAAAGAAGCTCTGCCCTTGGATATCGCTGAGGTTTTGGTTGGTGCTGGGTAGATAGAGAGCTCAGATCTCTGCACCCTAATCTGTTGTGTCTCTGTGAGCTGGGGAAGTAGTGGGCTCAGCGGAAGTTTGGACTCAGCCTGCCAAACCCAGCCCAGCCTTCCACCCTGCGGGTGTCTTCTGCACTGACGCTGGGAGGGCGAGATGTTGCCACTTCGTAGCTTGGAAGTGCTGTGGAGGGTTGCTGAAGAAGCGGTCTTAGACCTCCCCGCTCCCCTAGCCCGGCTGAAAAGGTTGGGATTCTGGAAGAGGGAAACAAGGAGAGAAATCTGTCTACTCCTCCAACCCTGCCCGGGTCTTCTCATTCCTGCATCCTGACTCAGACTCTGTGTTTAAAGGGGCAGAAAGGGGAGAGTGGTGGCTCACCTGGCGTCATATTGAACTTGTGTGGTCTCCCACTGCCTGCACTCTGTGCCTAGAAAGTAGAACCTGTCTTGGCAAGGTGGAGTTGCGAAGGAGGCTGCTTTTCCAGATACAACCTGGGGAGACATTACCACCCACACCCTCCTGTGACTTAGGCCCGGATGCTTTGTGCCAAAGGGACTGACTCCACCCCTAGGTGGAGTTGAGAAAGAGGCTGTTCAACCTAAAACCTGTGGTGAAAGACTGTTAACTTCACTTTGCTCCCACCTCCCCACTGGCAATGGAAAGGCAGTTCTAGCAGCTTATCAGGACAAAGAATCAAGCTGAGACCTGACTTTACCTCTTTACTGTGGCATGATAGCTGGTGCCCCCAGCCAAAGGGAAAGCCCCATTCCCAGGAATTACAGAGGGGTGAGGAAATCTGCTGTCTGGGCTGAGATCCTCCAGGGTTGAAGAAGACCCTTGGCAGTGACCAGGCCACTGGGTTTTCGTGCTGAAGGGACTGTCCTCACCCTGGCAGGGGCTGAGTGTGGCAGGTGTGGCAGGTCTCTTTCTGGTTTGGACTCACAGTGGCCTAGGGCAGGGCTTCTCCAACAGTCCTGAGAATTAGGCCACATACCAATTTGATAAACTCCACCCTTGGAAGAGTAGGGGAATGAGGATATCTATGTCTTGGTTAGGTACCCCTAGGAAGTGCCTTTTACTCAGGCCGGTGGATTATTGTCCCCTCTGACAGGACAGATTCTGCCCTGGGGGGTGGGGAAAATGAGGAAAGATGTTTCCAAGTCTGGAACTTGTGGCAGTTTCATCCATTGCCTCTCTCCAGCCCACCAAATAAGACTCAGCCCTGGAAGGTCAAGAGAAAGGAGAAAAGTCGCTTTCCTTGTATTACTAGCTTGAATATGTGGGTCATTGGAATTAAGCAAAAGGAGGCAGAGTGATGTCTACATACAGCTGGTTGGTTTTGATCATCTGATAAGTTCAGAAAACAAGGGCTTGCCTTTGGCACCCAGAATGTTGCCAACTTATGGGCCTATGGTTCAGGAAGGAAAATCTTGACAATAGTCCTTAGCATTTGCACCAATTGACTCCACACACCAGGAGCTGCTCTGAAAGTGTGATGAAAGATCTCTGAATGACACATTAACAGGTCCCCCCTAGCTACAGATCAAGCAACCTCTGAAATATTCTCTCTTAGGCTCACTGATACATGATGTACCTCTTACCCCTCCTAAAGTAGGAACAGTACTCTAGGAACCCTTGGGAGTGACAGGACACTGCCTAAATACTGAGATACCTGTATATCCTATTTGGAAGCTTAAAGCACAATACAAAGGACTTGGAATCCATCAATAATTAACTCCTTTTCACAAACCACAGGTAACAAAAGAGAGAGAAAACTCAGAGCCTAACATAGTGCTCCCACTTCAACCTAGTGGTTGATAGTGGACTCGTTCTCACAAGAGTGATCTAATCCCTGGGTCTCTAAGCAAGGGGCCTAAACCCACTAAACTCTGTAGACAGAAGGTGAAGACATCAGGTCAAAGATAACCCAACAGGCTAAAAGTGAGCTAAGATGATACAGGACCAGAGAACATATCCGCAGCTCTACCAAGGGTCAATCATTTGGAATCCCAGAATTTAGCTCATAATCCACTCCCAGCACCTGCGGTCCGTGACAAAGCACCCAGATGAGAAAGAACCAGTGAAAGATCACAGGAAACATGAAGGAGCAGAGACAAAAGTCACCTCCAAAAGAAAATACTCCATGTCCATCAACTGACACCAACTTACACGATATATTTAAGGTGATGGAGGAAGAATTCCAAATATGGATTGTTAGAAAACTCAATGGAATTGAAGAGAAAATAGAATCCCAACATAAAGAAGCCACAAGAACAATTCAGGAAATGAATGAAAAATTCTCCAAAGAATTTGAAATAATACAGAAAAACCAAATAGAAATTCTGGCAATGAAGGAAACAATCGAGGAGCGTCATAATACAGTGAAAATCATCAAGAATAGGATGGACAATGCAGAGGAAAGAATCTCAGAGCTGGAAGATTATGCCTATGTGCTAAACAAATCAGATGAAGAAAGGGAACACAGAAACAAGAGACAAGACCAAAGCTTACAAGATGTGTGGGATTATGTAAAAAGCCGACTCTCAGGGCTGGAAAAATGGAGGAGTAAAGAAAACCCCTGGATTTCTGCTCCCAGAGAATGTGACATAGATCTTAGTTTCCTGCACACAAGTAGATCTCTCCCCCACAAGAACAGCATTGTGAATCAGCATAGGCTCAGCGTGTGACTCTCACAAATGGAAAAAAAAACTAGGTGATCAGGAGATGCGATTGCATTCTCTGGAGAGTGCAAAATAAACAATAAGGCATAGATCATGGGAAGGCGCCAGACTACCAGGCCAGGGGGTGAAGTGGGATCAGACCCACAGGAGAACTTCTTGCATCCCCATTTACCTCCACATCCACCCAGCCAGGGATCTGCCTGAAGTTGGTGCAAAATCGCAGCATGATTATTGGGTGTTGTAGAGTGTGGTCACTAGTGGAAAGCACTGTGAATCCCCAGGAGCTCCTTGCTATGACAACACCAAGAGGGGAGAAAAGTAGTCTGAGCTGATAGGGGAAGGAGTTAGATATCTTGACTGTGGTAACCAGCGGGACCACTCCTACAGAGCTGTTTACTAAGTTGAGGATGCTAAGCTGGAAACACCTCAGGCGAATAGGCCCACCCAGGGTGGGTCAGTAAGAGCGAGAGCTATGGCTGAACAGGCGTGAGTCGGTGGGAAGGAGGCATAAAGGAGGCAACAGGGTGTACTGATGACCCAGCTCCCCAATTTGACATCTGCCACCTCCTAAACAGTCACCTCCAGTGCTGGTAGTCTTTGAGTGGGCAGGCGGTCACCATTAAGGGTGTCCACATCCCAGCCACTGTGGTGTGATACAATGTGGCGGGCAGATTCCCTCACCCAGCCTAGAGACTCTCCTGACAAATTCCACCATTACAAAATCTGCAATGGACTGGCCAGGCCTTGCTTGATCAATGAACTCTGAACTCTAGTACTGAGGAGGCTAACACCAAGGGGAGTTACAGCCACTGGGGTGCTGGGTCGCAGGGCATACTGAGGTGCTACCTCCTTCCCCTAGCCTGCATCTTTCACACTGAAAGTGGTAGGCTTCACTGCTGGAGGCAGAGTGAGACAAGAATAATCACTATACCCCTGACCCAGGGTGAATCCACTGGGCCTGTGCACAGATCAATAGCTGGCAGCTAAATGACTTTGCTTTCCAGACCAGTTTAGGTCACCCAGTTGATCAAAATTCTGGGGCTGGATCTCCTCCCCTGGTCAGTGGCCAATAGTCAGGGCAGTGGTCAAGGAACAAATCCCCTGCAAGGGACCACAATAGGCTCCACAAGTAAACCTTCCCATCAGGGGTAGCCTCCCAAGTGTGGTAGAACAGCTCCCCATGATGGCAGATTAAAAAATCATAGAAGAGAGGACCCCCAGGTTGCCACCTTCTTATACAACCCATAGAAATAGTGTATACACAGAGTCTGTTACGTATCATATGAAAAACCAACAGCTGACCCAGATGGGGAGGGCTCAGTGAAAGAATTGTGTAACTATGAGGAATCAAACCGAAAACACTCCCCCAAAGAGATACACCAGCTCTCAAGTAATGGATATTAACTAAACTCAAAACATTAAAATGAAAGAAGAATTTCAAAATTGGATTCTAAGAAAGCTCAATGATATGCAAGAAAAAATGGATAACCAACAAAAAGAAACCAAAAAAAATCCAGGAATTAGAACAAAAATTCACTAAGGAAATCGAGATCTTAAAGAAAAATCAATCCGATCTCCTTGAAATGAAGAATTTATTCTTGGAACTACAAAAAACAGTGGAAAGCCTAAAAAGTAGGGTGGAACAAACAGAAGAAAGAATCTTAGAGATTGAAGATAACACCTTCAAATAAAATAAGTTAATCACAGAGTTAGAGCAGAAAAATAAGAGACATGAGCAAAGCTTACAGGAATTGAGGGATTATAAGAAGAAATATAACCTCCGGCTGTTCTGGATTCTGGAAGGGGAGGAAGGAAAAATGAAAGGGTCAAATAAGCTATTTGAAGATATAATTGAGGAAAATTTCCCAGGTCTGGCAAATAAGATAGACAGGAAAGTACAAGAAGCTAAAAGGACCCCTGGGAAATGCAATGCAAACAGGAAAACACCACGATATATAGTCATCAGACTGACCAAAATATCAACGAAAGAGACCCTTCTACAAGCTTTAAGGTGAAAGAAGCAAGTTACATACAAAGGAAAGCTGAGACAAATAACGGCAGACTTCTCAACTGAAACCTTACAAGCAGGGAGACATTGGGGACCCATTCTCACTCTTCTGAAACAGAATAATGCCCAGCCAAGAATCTTGTGACCTGCAAAAGTAAGTTTTATGTATGAAGGAGAAATAAAGACATTCTAAGATAGGAAAAGACTGAGGCAATTCACCAAGACAAGACCAGCACTGTAAGAAGTACTCAAAACAGTGTTACATGCAGATCAGCATAATAAATATTCATGAACATAAAAACATTCAAAAGCTAAAGATTAAAGGCCAGATATAACAATGGCTCAAAAGGGAAAACGAGGAACAATGTCCAACACAACAGAATGAACAGTAATATGCCCCACCTATGAGTTCTCTCAATAAATGTGAACGGCTTAAACTCACCATTCAAGAGACATAGGCTGGGAAATTGTCAAAAATGGCGGATTAGGGATGACCTCCTGGCTCTCTACTCTCAGACTGGGAGGTGAAGAAGGTGACCTGAATCACTCGAGGGGGTAGTTCTCCCACAGGATCGGCTTCACGGAATTACAGGGAAGCTTCGAGGGGCAGCAGTGTTGGGAAAAGGAGGAAAGTGACACAGTGGATTTGGCATGAAGTTACAAGTATCCGAGTGGAACAGCGGGGAGTGGAGTACAAATTGGCCGTGTTCAGCAGCTAGCTGAATGGGACAGTGTGATTAGTGCCAAAGCTGGATGACTTCTCCTTCACCGACCTCCACAACCACTCAAGCAGGGAAGTTCCTGAAGTCAGCATGAAGAGGTAACATGGGCAGTCAGGCAGTTCAGAGAGGAGGTAGGAGCGGAGAGCAAATAAAAATCTACAGAGCATGGTGAAGGGTCTCCTTGGCTGGGAGATCTGTACATAACAGCAGCGTATGCCTCGCTGGTGAAGGGACAGAAAAGTGAGACAGACCACTCATTTGACTGAGTGGTCCAGTGGACTCGGGCGACCCAAGCACAGCTGGCAAGGGAGTGGTAGAGGGAGCGAACGCGACCCTCCATGGATCCTCCCAAGGGGTTGACAGCGGACCCAGCTATACCTGGTTGCGCGAAAGGGACAAACTTTCCCCCCCTCAGTGGAACCTGTCGGGGGTCCCTAGCCACTTCAGCCTTGCTGGGTAAAGAGTGGTAGAATGAGCGTGACCTTCCACGGATCCTCCCCAGGCGTCTGCAGCAGACCCAGCTATGTCTGGTCACGTGAAAGGGAAAAACATTCCACCTCTCAGCCAAAGCTGTCATGGGTGCCCAGCCACTTCAGCCTTGCAAAACAGCGGCGTATGCCTCTCTGGTGAAGGGACAAAAAAGTGAGATGGATTGCTCATTTGACTGAGTGGTCCAGTGGACTCGGGTGACCCAAGCACAGCTGGGGAGGGAGGAGTAGAGGGAGCTAGCACGACCCCCCATGGATCTTCCCCAGGAGTTGGCATCGGACCCAGCTATGCCTAGTTGTGTGAAAGGGACAAACTTTCTACACCTCGGCGGAACCTGTCAGGGGTCCCCAGCTACTTCAGCCTTACTGGCTAAAGAGTGGTAGAGCGAGCGTGACCCACAATTAACCCTCCCGGGGGCCTACAGTGACCCAAGTTCCACTGGTGTCACACAGAAAACAGAAAGATTTCACTTCTCAGACGACCATTTCAATGGCCTCCAGCCGCTCAAACTCTGCTGACATTACAGGTCCAGAGCACATATCCCTGGATCTGCCAAGGATCGTTCCTCCTGAATTCTAGATTTTACCTCATATTCAAGCCCCGTTGCCTCTGATCCTCAATAAAGCAAACAGATGAGAAAGAACCAGCGA
>VBSM01003162.1:983278-999714 GCA_008086735.1 Cheirogaleus medius
ATCACCACAAAAGCAGCAGTCACATTTGTCTGTCAGGAATGCTTGCAGATAGCCGGGCAATCCTCCAATGAGGGTAGTTTTTCAGAGCTGTGCCCTGTTTGTATCTGTGCTACTCATGGTTGAAGAGGAAACTTCTCTGTGAGGGCCACCATTAGAATATTCTGTAGCATGGCTGTCCTCTTCTCACAGAGTGTTTCTAGAGGTTTGAATATGGGCTGAATTTTACTTTGTGATTTTGCAACTTAAGTCTTTATGAAACTTACATATTTTTCTTAATAAATGGCAAATGATTTGACTGTTAAAAAAAAGATCAACTCACAATAAGGCAGATTATTAATAAGAGAAAGAGATTTATTTACCTTGCACATGAGAATCACAGATTGATTACCCAGTTTCCCAGTGGGGTACAGAAGCTTATATATCCTAATTTTAGAGGGTATGGGGAGATGAGGAATATAGGTAATTCTGTTGAGTGGCAATAAATTGTTACTAGGGATGGTGAATAGATACTTGGGAGAATAAATGGATGGGAGGAAACAGATTGACTTGTAAATGATTCTCTTTGGAAACTAAATTAACCTGAGAGACAAATATTATCTTAAAATGGTTTGGTCCAGCTCTGGTTGCATTCTTGATCATCTTTCTGGCAATATATTAAGATAGCAGGGAGAGGAAGGGAAGTCAATTGTTATTTTTGATGGATCTGTTTTATGAAGATGGAAAGCACCTTCCAAGACCTGTTGATCTCTTACAGCCTTTGATTCAAAATATTGTTTATACCAATGAGTCATATTTTGGGGTTAAATTTCCCGAGCTCCTTCATTCAGATATTCATCAATTCCTGAATTTATCATTTCTATGTGTTAGAAACATTTTAAGTCCTCTCTTCTAGCTATTTTGAAATATAGAATACATTATTTTTAGCAAATCACCCTGCTCTGCTATCAAACATTAAATCTCATTTCTTCTATCTAACAGTATGTTTATATCCATTAAACAAACTCTCTCAGCCCTCAGATACACATCCTTCCCCACCTCTGGTAACTATCATTCTGCTCTCTATCTCTGTGAGATCAATTTTATTAGTTCCCACATATGAGAGACAACATATGTGTGATGTTTATCTTTCTATGCATGACTTATTTCACTTAACATAATGACCTCCAGTTCCAAACATGTTGATACAAATGACAAGATTTCATTCATTTTTTGGCTGAGTTGTATTCCATTGTGTAGATACATTAATACTACATTTACTTATCCATGCATTCATTGATGGAAACATACATCTGCTATTGTAAATAGTGCTCAGCCATAATAAAATGAATTAATGTCTTCTGTAGCAATTTGGATGGAACCAGAGACCACTGTCTTAAGTGAAATATCTCAAGAATGGAAAAATGAACACCACATGTACTCTCCAATAAGTTGGAACTAACCAATAGGCACATATGGGCACAAAGGGAAGTAAAAGTCATTGGAAATCAAGAAGGGGTAGGGCAGAGAGGAGGGGCAAAAGCATATCTAATGGGTATAGTGAACACTATTCAGGTGATGGGCACGCCAGTAGCCCTGCCCCAAGCATTGCAACAACTATCCATGTAACAAAAACATTTGTACTTTCTTAATATTTTGAAATAAAAATGAATAAAATAAACATGGAGGTGCAGGTATTCTTTTGATAAACTGATTTCATTTTCTTTGGATACATACAGAGTAGTAAGGTTGTCAGATCATATAGTAGTTCTATTTTTAGTTTTCTGAGAAAATTCTATAGTGTTTCCCATAATGGCTTTATTAATTTACATTCCCACCAACAGTGTATAAGATTTCTCTATTGTCTCCATCCTCACCAGCATTTGTTATTTTTTGTCTTCTTTATAACAGCCATTCTGACAGGGATAAGATGATGTTTCATTGTGGTTTTGATTTGCATTTCTCTGATGATTAGTGATACATTTACATTTATTCATGTACACGTTGATGATTTGTATGTCTTCCTTTGAGAAATGTCTCTTCACGTCTTTTCCCCACTTTTTAATGGGATTATTTGTATTTTTGCTGTTGAGTTGGTTGCGTTCCTTGTATATTCTGGATATCAGTCCCTTTTTGGTTGAATAATTTGTGAATATTTTCTTTCATTCAACAGATTGCCTATTCAGTCTCTTGATTGTTTCCTTTCTTGTGCAAATGATTTTTAGTTCAACATAGTTCCACATGTTTACATTTGGGCTTTTTGTCTGTGCTTATGAGATATCAGCCACAAAATCTTTGCCTAGACCAATATTCTGGAGTGTTTTCCCTGTGTTTCTTCTAGATGTCTTATAGTTTCAGCTTTTATGTTTAGGACTTTAATCTATTTTGAGTTGATTTTTGTATATAGTGAGAGATAGGAATTTAGATTCATTCTTGTGCCATGGATATCCAGTTTTATCAGCACGATTTATTGATAAGGGTGTCCTTTCCCCAATGTATGGTTCAACACAATTGTCAAAAATAAGTTGGCTGAAAATATGTGCTTTTATTTATGGGTTATCTATTCTGTCCCATTGGTTTTTATACTGATATAATAGTGTTTTGGTTAGTATAGCCTTGTAATATATTTTGAGGTAAGATAGTAATGATTACAGCTTTTTTTCTCTGAGGATTACTTTGGTTATTTGGGCTCTTTTTTGGTTCCATACAAATTTTTGGATTGTTTTTCCTATTACTGTGAAAAATGTCATTGGTATACTGATGCATTGAAGTTGTAGATTGCTTTGAGTAGAATTGTCATATCAACATTAATAATTCTTCAGATCCATGAGCATGGGACATCACTCCATTTGTATTTGTCCTCTTCAATTTCTTTCATCAGTGTTTTATAGTTTATCTTGTAGAAGTCTTTAACTTCCTTGATTAAATTAATTCTTGGTATTTTTTGTAGCTATTGAAAATGGGATTGGTTTCTTGATTTCTAGTTTACCTAGTTCGGTATTGGTGTATATAAATACTACTTATTCTTTATCTTGATTTTGTACACTGCAACTATACTGAATTTGTTTATCTGTTCTAAGAGCTTTTTTAAAATATAGATTTAGGGGCTTTTTCTAAATATAAGATATTTCAGCTACAAAGAGGGACAATTTGATGTTGTCTTTTCAAATGTGATGCCTTTCATTTCTTTATCTTGTCTGACTACTGGGGCAAAAGCTTCCAGTACTATGTTGAATACAAATGGTGAAAGTGGGCATCCTTGTCTTGTTTTCAACTTTTCCTCATTCAGTATGATGTTAGCTGTAGATTTGTCCTATAAGGCCTTTATTATATGAGGTATGTCAATTCTATTCCTATTTTGTTTTGAGTTTTTTTCCTGAAAGGATGTTGACTTTTATCAAATGCTTTTTATACATCTATTGAAATAATCATATAATTTTAGTTCTTCATTCTGTCAATGTACTATATCATGTTTATTGATTTGCATATATTGAACCATCCTTGCATCCCTGGGATAAATATCATTTTAAGATAGTGTATTTTATTTTTGATGTGCTGTTTTACTCGGTTTGTTAGAATTTTGTTGAATATTTTTGCTTTTCTGTTCATCAGGCATACTGACCTATTGTTTTTGTTGGGTTTGTTTTAATAGACTTGGAGGTACATGTGGTATTTGGTAACATGGATGAATTGTACCTTGGTGGTGTCTGGGCTTTTAGTGTATAAGTCACCAAACAGATACATTGCACATGATAGGTAGTTTTCCTTTTCTCAGCCCTCTCCTAACCTCCCCCCTTCTGTGTCTCCAGTGTCCATTGTACCACTCTGTATGTCTCTGTATACCTGTAGCTTAGCTTCCGCTTACATGTGAGAATATGCAGTATGTGGCTTTTTATTCCGGTGATACTTCGTTAAGATAATGGCCTCCAGTTCTATATGAGTTGTTGAAAATGACATTATTTCATTTTTCCTTATCACTGAGTAATATTTTATGATGTATATATTCCACATTTTCTTTATCTACTTCTTGGTTGATCAGCACATAGGTTGATTACATATCTTTGCAATTGTGAATTGTGCTTTGATAAACATATGATTGCAGGTGTCTTTTTGATATAATGACTTTTCATCCTTTGTGTAGATGCCCAGTGGGGAGATTGCTGGCTCAAATGGTAGATCTACTTTTATTTCTCTGATAAATTTCTGCAGTGTTTTCCATAAAGGTTTTAATAATTTACATTTACATCAATAGTGTATGAGAGTTTTCTTTTCACTGCATCTGTGCCAACATTTATTGTGTTTTTTTTGGTGTTGTTGTTTTTTACTTTTTAATAATGGTCATGTTGACTAAAGAAAGATGCTATGTCATTGTGGTTTTAATTTGCATTTCCCTGATGATTAGTGATGTTGAGCATTTTTTTCATATATTTTTTATCCATTCGTATCTCTTCTTCTTTTGCAAAATGTCTTTTTATGTCTTTTGCTCATTTTTAATGGAGTTATTTGTTTCGTTCATTGTGATTTATTTGAGATCCTTGTAGATTGTATATGTTAGTCCTTTGACAAGTGTATAGTTTGCGAATATGTTTTTCCCTTCTGCTGGTTGTCTATTTACTCTGTTCATTGTTTCTTTTGCCATGCAGAAGATTTTTAGTTTAATAAAGGTCCATTTATTTATTTATTTTTTGTTGTTGTTAAATTTGCTTTTGTGTTCTTAATCATGAATTCTTTTCCTAGGCCAATGTCAAGAAGAATTTTTCCTAGAATTTCTTTTAGAATTTTTTAGGTTTCAGGACTCACATTTAAGTGATTAATGTATCTTGAGTTAATTGTTGTATATGGTGAGGGACAGGTATTCAGTTTCCATATTCTGCATGTTGCTGTCCAATTTCCCTAGCACCATTTATGAAATTGGGTGTCCTTTTTCTAGTGTATGCTTTTGTCTGCTTTATAGAAGATCAGTTGGTTTTAAGTCTTTGGTTTTATTCCTCGGTTCTCTGTTGTCTTCCATTGATCTATGTATCTGCTTTAATATTAGTACCATACTGTTTTCATTAATATAGGCTTGTAGTATAATTTGAAGTTAGGTAATGTGATGCATCCAGAGTTGGTCTTTATGCTTAGGATTACTTTGCCTATTGAGATACTTTTTTGATTCCATACTAATTTTAGGATTGTTTTTTCTAATTGTGTGAAAAATGATGTTAGTATGTTAATGGGGACTGTGTTCAATCTATAGATTGCTTTGGGTGGTATGGTTATTTTGACAATTGATTCTTCCAATCCATGAGCATGGGAGGCTATTTCCATTTGTATGTGTCATTTATGATTTCTTTCAACAATGTTCTGTAGTTCTATTTGCAGACATCTTTTACTTCCTTGGTTAAGTATATTCCTATGAATTTTTTTGCAACTATTGTAAATGTGATTGAGTTTCTGATTTGATTCTTAGTGTGGTCTCTATTGGAATATAGTAGTGCTACTGGTTGGCATACATGGATTTTGTAACCTGAGATTTTACTGAATTTATTTATCAATTCTAGGAGTATATTGAAGGGCTCTGTAGGGTTTTTTATTTTTATTTTTTGGTGTAAGATTATATTGTTGGCAAACAGAGAGAGGTTAACTTCCTCTTTTCCAATTTGGATGTCCCTTATTTTTTCATCTTCCCTAATTGTATTGTGTTCAGTAGAAAAAGTGACAGTGGGAATCCTTGTTTAGTTCTAGTTCATAGGGTGAATAATTTAAACTTTTCACCATTCAGCATGATGATGGCTATGAGGTTCTTGTATATGGCTTTTATCAATTTCAGGTATGCTCCTTCTCTGCCTAGTGTGTTGAGGGTTTTTATCCTAAAGGAATATTGGACTTTCTTGAATACTTTTCTTCATCTATTGAGATAATATAAGTGTCTTTGTTTTTAATTATTTTCCTGTGCTGAATTATATTTATTGATTTGTATATGTAGAACCTGGAAAGAAACTCACTTGTTTATGATGGATTATCTTGTTCTTGAGCCGTTGGATTTGGTTTGCTGATATTCTCTTGAGGATTTTTGCAACAAAAATCATCAAGGATTTTTGGTCTGTAGTTTTCTTTTTCATTTGTTTATTTTTTCAATTCAGGATATTATGGGGGTAGAAATATTTTGCTTATATGAAAGGGGTTTGCCTCACCCAAGGCAGAGCTACAAGTATGTCCTTCCCCCACACTGTGCACTCCACTTCCATTAGTTGTGGGTTAACCCCCCACACCTGCACCTGACCAGCACCCAGGGAGTATTATTACCATATAAGCACATTAATGTTGACCAGTTAATAACAATTTGATGGCGAATACATGTGGTGCACGTTTTTCCATCCTTGTGATGCCTCGCATCGAAGTATGGACTCAAACTCTATCCAGGATAATATAAGAGGTGCTAGTTCACCATCGTATTTTGTAGCTGAGTAATATTCCATGCTATACCTATACCACATTTCATTAATCCACTCATGTATAGATGGACACTTGAGTGGTTTCCACATCTTTGCAACTGTGAATTGTGCTGCTATAAACATTCGAGTGCAGATGTCTTTATTATAGACTGTCTTTTTTTCCTTTGGATAGATGCCTAGTTCTGGAATTGCTGGACCAAACGGTATTTCTATTTTTAGCTCTTAGGGGTATCTGCAAATTACTTTCCACAAGGGTTGTCCCAACAGCACTGTAAGAGTGTTCCAATCTCTCCACATCCACGCCAGCATTTGTTCTTTTGGGACATTTTGATAAAGGCCATTCTGACCGGATTTAGGTGATATCTTATTGTAGTTTTGATTTGCATTTCCCTAAAATTAGAGATGTTGAACACTTTTCATACTTTTTTATATGTTTGCGGGCCATTAATCTGTATTCTTTTTTTAATTCAGGATATTATGGGAGTACAGACAATTTCCTAACATGTATTATGTTTGCCTCGCCCAAGCCAGGGCTACAAGCGTATCTTTTCCCCATACAGGGAGCTCCCCTTCCATTAGCTGTGGGATTACCCCACACCACCAACCGCAACCTGACCAACATCCAGTGAATATTACTGCCATGTGAACAACATAGCAGTGATCAGTTAGTACCTATTTGATGGCGAGTTCATTACACAACCAAACATGCATTGACTATTTGACCTAGCAATTGAACAGGTAGATATTTATTCCAGATAAATAAAAGCTTATGTTTACACAGAGTACATGAGTATTAATAGCAGCTTTATTCATAATAGCCAATGACTGGAAACAACTATATGTTCTTCAGTGAGTGAATTATTAAACAAACTGCAGTACATTCATACCATGAAATACTATTCAGCAATTAAAATACATTATTGATACATTCAACACTTGGTCAAATCTCCAGAGGGGGAAAAATGCCAATCTCAAAAGGTCACATACTGACATGTTGTATGAATCCACTTATAAAACATTCCTTAAATGACAGTATTATAAAAATGGGGAACAGATTAGTGGTTGCCAGTGGTTAGAGAGAGGACAAGAGGAAATGAGATGAGGGTAGTATGAGGGATCTTTGTAGTGATAGTATTGTTCTGTATCTTGGCTGTGGTGGTAAATACATGAATGTACCATGAGAAAATTGTATAGAACAAACACATACACATGAGTCCAAGTAAAACTGGTAAATTGGAATCAGATTGGTGGATTGTGTGAATGCCAGTTTCCTGGTTATTGTATTTGTACTATAGTTATGCAATATGACACCAATTGGGGGAACTGGGTAAAGGATACATGGGATACCTCGGCATTATTTCTTACAACTACATAAATAAATTTAAAGAGAGCCATACACACCACTGTTTCCCACTCCCAGAGTTCCAGATTCAGTAGATCTAGCACAGGTTCTGAGTATTTGCATTTCTAACCTGTTTCCAGTTGCTGTTGCTGTTACTGGTTTGGGACTAGTCTTTGAAACCCACTTTATTACTCATTCCTATCTATCCTTCAAAGTCTTCTCATCTACCACAGTTGACTTAATTATTCCACTTCTCTTTGGTCAATAGATCTTCCCAACTTGACTATTAAAGAAATACCTAATATGTGCCAGGAAAAGGAATAGAAACTTTACAAATATTATATTGCTTAATCCTAACAAACATCTCTATGAAACAAGTATTATTAATATTATGTGTATTCTATAGATGAAAGGACAGCTTTGGAGTGGTTTAGTGATTTTCCTGTAGTCACATAGTTATTTAAACAAGTGAAAATTCACAATCCACCTGAAGACCCATGATATTTCAATTGCACCACAGTTCCCTTGGAGCAGAAATACATTTTTTAGAAGAAAAACCATCCTTGTTATAGCCTATTGCTTGAGTATCTCATGCATGCCAGAAATTTGACATATATTTTCCATTTAATCTTCCCATGAATCCTGCATAATAGACAAGATTTTAATTATTTTATGGATGAGGATATGGACGCTTAGAAAAGTAAGGTACATTGCTAAGTTATATAGCTAATAAGTCTAGCCACGGTTATAGAGATCTACCTATTCACCCAACTAGGATTTAAGCTTCAAGATGTCAGAAAATACAATGGTCATACTAATCATTGTATCTCCAGAACCTAGAATAGTACATGACACATAATAAGTGCTCACTAAATGTTTGTAAAACAATTAATGACTCCAAGGAATGTGTTCATAAACACTGTTCTACATTGTTTCACATCACTTAACAATTGTATTATCTCAGATGCCTGTATCTTCTCTCATCTGTAAGACTTTTAGTCATTTGAGGGTAGGGATAGTTTTTATATCTCTTATTTCTAATGCAGTACTGTATATATAGTAAATACTCAAGAAATATATATTAATTAATTGTTCTTTATTTAAAAGTTAAGGCCAGGCATGGTGGCTCATGCCTGTAATCCTAGCACACTGTGAGGCCGAGGTGAGTGGATCACTTAAGGTCAGGAGTTTGAGACCAGCCTGAGCAAGAGCGAGACCCCATCTCTACTAAAAATAGGAAGAAATTCATTGTCCAACTAAAATTATATAGAAAAAATTAGCTGGGCATGGTGGTGCATGCCTTTAGTCCCAGCTACTCGGGAGGCTGAGGCAGAAAGATTGCTTGAGCCCAGGAGTTTGAGGTTGCTGTGAGCTAGGCTGATGCCACGGCACTCTAGCCTGGGCAACAGAGTGAGACTCTGTCAAAAAATAGTTAATATTGCACAGAAATATAAATTAATTTTTTCACAAACATTATATTCTTTTTTATCAAACCACCCTTTATGAATCTAAGAATATTTACAGAGAAAATTGATAATCTAAAAATGACCTAAAGCTCCATGAGATGTTATGCTTATTCAACAGTTTTTTGATCCAACAGTTAAAGAGATGCTTCCAAAAACTTTCAGAAAAAAGGGATTATACTTAGTTTCTAAGTAGTTAGAAATTTTCCAATCAACTAGCTCAGGGTGCAGTAGCATTACAAATTGAAAATATAAAAACACAAGGAAATTCATGAAATGACAGAAATGGAATTCAGAATAAGGATGGCAATTTATTTGGATTTCTCAATAAGGATGGCAAATAAATTGAATGGAATTGGAGAGAAAGTTGAAAACCAACAAAAACAAGCACAAAAGTATTTCAGGATATTAATGAAAAAATCACTAAGGGGGAGAGAGGCAAGATGGCAGATGAGAAACACCTCCAGCCAGAGTGTCTTTGCAAGAAATATAAATTTTAGATGAAACTGAATAAAATAAATAGGCAGACAAACATAGATCAGATGAGGGTCATAAAGAAGGGTGCCTGAACCTACAGACCCTCCATAAGAAGAGGTTGCAGAGCAGAAATGGAAGGGGAAAGGCACTGGTAAGGATTAAGTTCTGAGAGGCTTGGAGACCAGTGACAAGGGTAGGTGGAGCAGTTAAAATTTCCCTCCCTTGCATTTCAGACTGCTCTTTGGCTCCAGAGCTGCTGGAGATACCTGCTGACACCAGCTCAGAGACTGCTGCCAAGAGTGAGTGAAAAGCCTCTTGTGGACAGGGCACCAGGATCCTAGCTCCCTCAGGACACCTCCTGCCCCACAGACCCAAGCCAATTGGCAGACACCATATTGCTTCATTCTCTCCTTCCACTCCCCTACCTTGGGCTGCCAAGAGAGACCATTTAGCAAAGACCTGGAGGCATCCACAGGAAATAGGACCATTCCTTTTGGGACCCTAGAATAGACTGAGGGGTGCTTAGACTGTGAGCTCCCTACCTGCTGGCCCTACCTGTTGTTGCTTGCCTGGCGACTAGAGCAAAGCAGGGAAAATCATGAGGAGGATAGACATTGATACAGCTTGGGCACCCCATGGATG
The DNA here is from genome assembly GCA_008086735.1 of Cheirogaleus medius. Lineage (NCBI taxonomy): Eukaryota > Metazoa > Chordata > Mammalia > Primates > Cheirogaleidae > Cheirogaleus > Cheirogaleus medius. The sequence goes on from VBSM01003162.1 coordinate 993,616, forward strand.
AAATGGAACCAGCATTCTTCTCCCTGGCACAGTCAGGGATTGATCTCCAGGGCCTAGGGGACAGGTCTTCAGGCCAGATCCTGTACACCGAAGTATTGACTGCACTGCCTGGGGGCACAAAAGGAATATTTGTGAAATAGTCTACTGAAATATGTGTCTTCAGGGGCAGATCAGAGTGGATCCTAGCTTTAGCTTGCTAAGGGGCACCAGACACCACACAAGAGACCCAAGATCCCAGCTCAGGTCATGATCCTGTGAAGAGAATCTCATGGCCCACATCACAATCATGGGGGTGCTCAGCTTCCTTCAGGTCCTGTCTAAATCTCTATGCACATAAATTTGAAAACGTGGAGAAAATGGAAAATTCTTAGAAACACACAAGCTCCCTAGGCTCATTCAGGAAGAAATAGAATTCCTCAACAGACCAATATTTAGTACTGAAACTGAAGCAGCAATAACAATCCTTCTTAAAAAGAAAAGTCTCAGACCAGATGCTTTCATACCCAAATTTTACCGGACCTACAAAGAAGAACTGGTGCCTATCCTGAAGAAATTATTTCAGAGCACCAGGAAGGAAGGAATCCTCACCAAAATATTTTATGAAGCCAAAATCAACCTGATAACAAAGCCAGAAAAGGACTCAACAACAAAAAAAGAAAACTACAGACCAATATCCCTTATGAAAATAGATGCAAAAATTCTCAGAAAAAATCAAAAGTAACTGAATTCAGGTAATTATCAAAAAAAATAATACATCACAGCCAAGTGGGCTTCATCCCAGAGATGCAGAGATGGTTCAACATACACAAATCTATAAATGTAATTCACCACATAAACAGAAGCAAAAGCAAAGACCATATGATCCCCTCAATAGATGCAGAAAAAGCATTCAACAAAATTCCAAAGCACAGGGGAGAGCAGAAAGAAGCGAGGCCTGCTTGAGATGGCCAGACTGCAGGTCTCAGACAGACCCACTTCCACACATATACTTTCTAGTTGAGTGGGGCTACATCAGCCCCTCCCTGGCAGATTTGCCCAAAAGTGTGGAACATATCATTGACCTCTACTAAAAGCATTTGTGGAGCTAAAGTCCAGGCTCACTGAACCCAGGCCCACGCAACCTCTTTCCCCTACTTGCCAACACCCCACCTACCACCTGAGGCAGAGACTGCATCTCCAGTGGAATGAGAGCTGGTTACAGGACCAAAAACAATATTGCAGCTTGCTCCTATGACCAAGTGCTACCTACTGAGAAGAAGATGAATTTGCATACCTTTATACTGCATTTACTGAGTCATTATACAAGGTGTGGTCAAATCTCATCCACAAGCACCACCTACTGGCTCAGAGACTAAACTAGGCATGTCATTATCTAAACAGAAATCCAAAGGTAAGAAGGAACAGGTGCTCCAGATGGGAAGGAATCAGTGAAAAAACTCTGGAAGTATGAAGAATCAAACTGAAAGGACACAAACAAAAGGTAATACAAGCTCTGTAGCAATGGATACCAACCAAAATGAGAACACTGAAATGACAGAAGAAGAATTTCTGACATGCACTGTAAGAAAACTCAATGAAATGCAAGGGAAAATGGATAACCAAAAAAAAAAAAAAAGAAACCACAAAATAAATCAAGGACATGGAAGAAAATTCACTATGGAATTTGAAATATTAAAGATAAATCAAGCAAAACTTCTAGAAATGAAAAATTTATTGAAGTAATTACAAAACACAGTGGAATGCCTCAAGAATAGGGTAGATCCAGCAGAAGAAAGAATCTCAGGGATTGAAGATCACACATTTCAATTAAAGAAGTCAGTTACAGGGATAGAGCTGAGAAATAAGAGAAAAAAGCAAATTCTACAAGAAATGTGGGATTATGTGAAGAGGCCTAACATGAGAATCATAGACATATCTGAGGGGTAGAAGAAAATACACAAGAGTTGGATAAACTGTTTGAGGATATAATGTAGGAAAATTTCCTTGCCCTTGCTAGAAATCTAGATATCCAGGTACAAGAAGATCCAAGGACTCCTGGGAGAGTTATTGCAAACAGGAAGACACCACCACACATAGTCATCAAATTGGCCAAAATGAAGGTGAAAGAGGCCCTCCTACAAGCTGTACAGTGAAAGCAGCAGGTAACTTACAAAGGAAACCCTATCAGACTAACAGCAGATTTCTCAACTGAGACTTTACAAGTGAGAAGAGATTAGGGCTCCATTCTGACGCTTCTCAAGCAAAATAAAGCCAAGCCTAAAATTTTGTATCCTTCAAAACTAAGTTTCTTATAAGGAGGAGAAATAAAGTCCTCCTCAGACAAGGAAAGTCTGAGGGAATTTATCAAGAAAAGACCTGCCCTCCAGGAAGTACTCAGAACACTATCACACAGTACTGCACAATAGACACTCAACAGTGTAAAGTCTTCCAAAAGCTAAAGGTCAAGGGCCAGATACCACAATGGCTCAAGAGAGAAAACAAAGCAACAAAGTTCAACTCAGCAGGATGAACAGAAATCTGTGCCACTCATCAATTCTTTCAGTAAATGTGAATGGCTTCAACTGCCCACTAAAGGAACATAGGCTGAGCGAATGGATAAATATACACAAGCCAAGTATCTTCTGTCTACAGGCAACACATGTAGCCCACAAAGATGCATTGATACTCAAGGTGAAGGGACAGAAAACAATATTCCATGCAAAAGGAAAACTAAAGAAAGTTGGTGTAGCAGTTCAAATTTCAGACAATGTAGTCTTCAAATAAACAGAAGTAATGAAAGAGAAATATGGTCACTATATAATGGTGAAGAGGACAATTGAATAAGAAGATATCACAATTCTAATTATTTATTTACCTGACTCAGGTGCACCAAGATTCATAAGGCAAATCCTACTTAATCTAAACAAAATAATAAACAGCAACACGATAATAGCTGGGGACTTGAATACCCATATAATAGAACAGGACAGATCTTCTAAATAGAAAATAAACAAAGAAACAATGGACTTAAATAGAATTCTAGAACAAATAGGCCTCACAGTCATTTACGGAACATTCTACCAAAAATCAATTAATATGCAATTTTCTTCAACAGCTCTTGTGACATTCTCTAAGATTCACTGTATCCCAGGATGTAAAACATGTTGCAACAAATTTAAATAGTATAAATTATACCATACATCTTCTCAGACCACAGTGGGATAAAATTAGAAATAACTCCAACAGAAACTCTCATATCCACACAAAGCCATATAAACTAAACAACCTTCTGTGGAAAGACTATTATGTTAAGTCGGATATTAAGATGGAAGTCAAAAGATTCTTTCAACTAAATGAAAAGAGAGACACAAGTTGCCAAATATGTGGGACATAGCTAAAGAAGTCCTTAAAGGACAATTTATATCCATAAATGCCTAATCAAAAAAACAGAAACATCACAAATAGACAATCTAATGAATCATCACAAAGAACTGGAAAAGAATGAGCAAACCAACTCCAAACCAAGCAGAAGAAAAGAAATACCAAAGATCAGAGCAGAACTAAATGAAATCAATAACAAAAAAACTCTACAAAAATTGACATACATCCTGCTGAATTAAGAAGAAACAGAAAAGAAATGACCCTGATAAACTCAATCAGGAATGAAAATGGAGAAATTACAACTGATACCACAGACATACAAAATATAATATGTGAATACTATAGAAATCTCTAAACAAAGAATATAGAAAAGGTGTAGGAAATGGACAAATTCCTAGAAACACATAGCCCCCCTAGGGTCAATCAGAAAGAAATAGGATTCCTGAACAGACATATCTAGTACCTAAACTAAAAGAGCAATAAGAAACCTTCCTAAAAATAAAAGTCCCAGACCAGATGCTTTCATACCCAAATTTTACCAGATCTACAAATAAGAAATGGTGCCAATCCTGCAGAAATTATTTCAAAACATTGAGAGTGAAGGAATCCTTCCCAAAACATTTTATGAAGTCAACAGCACCCTGATACCAAAGCCAGGAAATGACTCAACGAAAAAGAAAATTACAGACCAATATCCCTTATGAATATAGATTCAAACATGCAGAAAAAAATCATAAGAAAGTGAATTCAGGTAATTATAAAAAAAATAATGCATCACGACCAAGTGGGCTTCATTCCAGAGATGCAGAGGTAGTTCACACTACACAAATCTATAAGTGTAATTTACCACATAAATAGAAGTAAAAACAAAGACCATATGATCCCCCAATATACTCAGAAAATACATTCAGCAAAATTCAGCACCCTTTTATGATAATAATGCTTAATAGAGTAGGCATAGACAGGACTTACCTACAAATGATTAAAGCCATATATGGCAAACCCACAGCCAATGTCATACTGAAAGGGGAAAAATTGAAAGCATTACCACTTAGAACTGGTACTAGACAAGGATGCTCTCTGTCACAACTTCTATTGAAGATAGCACTGTAAGTCTTGGTCAGAACAATCAGGAAAGAGATGGAAATCAAAGGCATCCAAATGGGAGAAGAAGAGGTCAAACTATCACTTTTTGCTGATGGTAAGATATAGAAAACCCCAAATATTCTGTCATGACACTACTGGAATTGATAAATTCAGTTAAGTCTCAGATATCAAAATCAATGTACACAAATCAGTAGCATTCCTATACATCAATAGCAGTCAAACTGAGAACAATATCAAAGACCCAATACCACTGACAATAGCAACAAAGAAAATAAAGTACTTAAGAATATATTTAACTAAGGAGGTGAAAGACCTCTACGGGAAGAATTATGAAACACTGAGGAGGAAAATAGCCAAGGACATAAACAGGTGGCAAACAATACCAGGCTCATATGTTGGCAGAATAAATATTGTTAAAATGTTTATAGTACAGAAAGTGATGTGCAGATTCAATTCAATCACTATTAATATGCCAACATCATATTTTGCAGATCTATAAATAATAATTCTATGATCTGTTTACTCAAGGAAACATTAAGCAAAAGGAACAAATTGGGAGGAATAAATTTACAAGACTTCAAGCTATTCTACAAGGCTACAGTAACTAAAATAGCATGGTACTGGCACGTGAACTGAGGCATAGACCAATGGAACAGAACTGAGAACACAGATACAAAACCATCCTCATATAGCCATATAATCTTTGACAAAGCAGAAAAAAACATACACTGAGGAAAAGAATACTTATTCAATAAATGGTGTTCAGAAAATTGGATAGCCACATGTAGAAGACTGAAACCACATACCCATCTCTCACCTCTCACACAAATTAGCTCATTGAGGATAACAGACTTATACCTAAGGAGTGAAACATTAAGAATTCTACAAGAAAATGTTGGGAAAGATTTTGAGTGGTTTTACATTCATGAGTGCTTGTTGTGCTGATCTGTGTAACACTGTTTTGAGTACTTCATGGAGGGCTGGACTTGTCTTGGTGAATTCCCTCAGTCTTTGATTATCTAAGAATGCCTTTATTTCTACCTCATACACAAAACTTAATTTTGCAGGGTACAAGAAACTAGGCTGGGCATTATTATGTTTCAGAAGAGTTAGAATGGGACCCCTTTCTCTTCTTGCTTGTAAGGTTTCAGTAGAGTAGTCTGGCGTTATTTGGATTGGCTTTCCTTTGTATGTTACTTGCTTCTTTCACCTTAAAGCTCATAGAAGGACCTCTTTAGTTGATATTTTGGTCAGTCTGATGACTGCATGTCGTGGTGTCTTCCCATTTGCATTGAATCTCCCAAGGGTCCTTTGAGCTTCTTGTACTTGGATATCTTGATTTTTAGCAAGGCTTGAGAAATTTTCCTCTATTATATCTTCAAATAGCTTATCCAACCCTTGTGTGTTTTCTTCTTAACCTTCTGGAAACCCTATAACCCTCACACTAGGTTTCTTCACATAATCCCACATTTCTTGTAGGCTTTATTCTTTTCTCTTATTTCTCTGCTCTATCTCTGTGACTGACTTATTTAATTGGTAGATGTTATCTTCAATTTCTGAGATTCTTTCTTCTGTTTTATCTACCCTGTTCTTGAGGCTTTCCATTGTGTTTTGTAGTTCCCTGAATTGATT
>VBSM01003162.1:1013055-1032969 GCA_008086735.1 Cheirogaleus medius
CCACCTCAGCCTCCCAGAGAGCTAGGATTACAGGCATGAGCCACCGCGCCCGGCCAGGTGCCTATTCTTAATCTTCCAAAACAGAAAAAAGCCCAACCTAGAATTCTTTATCTGACAAAATTAAGTTTCATCTATGAGGGAGAAATAAAGTCCTTCTCAGACAAGCAATCACTGAAGGTATTTGCAAAGACCAGATCAGGCTTACAGGAAGTTCTCAGACCTGGCTTCTACACCATACAGGGCAATAGGCACCATTCAGGGTAAAATATTTAAAGAGGTAAAGTCTAGAACTTGAACTGCATGGTGGCTAAAGGAGTAAGTCAAAGCAACAGGACTTCATCCAACAAAATGAATGGAAATCTTCCTCCAATTTCAATCCTCTCAATAAATGTAAATGGTTTAGACTTTCCTCTGAAGAATCATAGACCATAAGAGTGGATAAAAATATACAAGGCTAGTATCTGCTGTCTACAGGAAACACATCTAACCCACAAAGATGCCTTCCGGCTGAAGGTCAAGTGATGGAACACTATCATCCAGGCAAACAGAACTCAAAAGAAAGCATGGATAGCTACACTATTTGCAGATAACATAAGATTTAATATAGCAAAAGTAAAAAAGGATAAAGATGGCCATTATATAATGGTGAAAGGGAAGATCCAACAAGAAGATTTAACAATACTTAATATTTATGCACCCAATGTCGGAGCACCCAATTACGTAAAGCAAACCTTGTCTAATCTAAATTGCATGTTAATAAATACTGTCATAGGAGCAGGGTCCTTCAACACTCCCCTGAATGAACTGGATAGATCCTCCAAACACAAAATAAGCGAAGAAAAATTGGGCTGAAACAGAGCTCTTGAACAAAAAGTTCTGACAGATCTCTACAGAACATTCCACCCAAATAAAGGTGAATTTACATTCTTTCCAGCAGCCCATGGATCCTTCTCCAAAACTGATCACATACCAGGCCGCATATCAGATCTCAAAAATTTCAAAAAAATAGAACTCATACCATGTGTCTTCTCTGACCCTAGTGGTATGCAATTAGAGTTCAATTCCTATAGAAACACTCAATGCTTCACAAAGTTAAGGAACTAAACAATCTATTATTGAATAATTATTGAGTAAGCTAGGAAATTCAGAGGGAAATAGAGAATTTCTTCAAATTAAAAGATAACAGAGACACATGTTACTAATACATGTGGGATATAGCAAAAGCATATTTGAGAGGAAAAGTAATAGCAGTAAATGCTCACATCCAAAAAGGAGAAAGCTTAGATACTGAAAATCTACTAAATAGACTCAAAGAATTGGAAAAATAAGAGCAAACCAATTCCAATCCTAGTAGAAGAAAAGAAATAATTAATATAAAAGCAGAACTAAATGTAATTGAGAAAAAGAATTATATGGAAGATCAGCAAAACCTGAAGCTGTTTTTTTAAAAAGATAAACAAAATTGATAGCCTTCTTGCTACACTGACAAGAACCCAAAGGCAAACGACTCCAATAAACTCAATAAGAAATGAAAAAGGAGAGGTCACAACAGACACCACAGAAATACAAAACATTATGTTTGACTACTATAAAAAACTATATGCCCCAAAACTACATAATGAGGACAAAATTGACAAATTCCTGGCTTCATACAACCTTCCCAAGTTCACCCAGGAGGTACCAGAATTGGAGCAGTAATTAATAACCTCCCTAAATGGAAAAGTCCCAGACCAGATGTCCACACTTCAGAGTTTTACCAAACATACTAAGATGAACTCATACCTATACTACAGAAATTATTCCACAACATTGAGAAAGATGGCATCCTTCCTAACTCATCCTACATAGCCATTATCACCTTGATACCAAAGCCATGAAAGGATGCAACAAAAAAAGAATATTACAGAACAATATCTCTCATGAATATAGATGCAAAAATCCTCAAAAAATTTTAATAAATAGAATTCAGCAGCACATCAAAAAAAATAATAATTCACCATGGTCAGGTGGGCTTTATTTCAGGGAGGCAGGCTTGTTCAACATACGCAAGTCTATAAATGCAATTCGCCTCATAAATAGAAACAAGAACGAAGACTATATGATATCAACCTAGGCAAAGAATTCTTGAAGAAGACCCCAAAAGCAATGACCGCAGCGACAACAATAAACAAATGGGATATGATCAAATTAAAAAGCCTCTGCACAGCCAAGGAAACTATCACTAGAGCAAATAGACAACCTACAGAATGGGAGAAAATATTTGTTCTCTACACTTCCAATAAAGGTCTGATAACAAGAATCTATCTAGAACTCAAAAGAATGAACAAGAAAGAATCGAACAACCCCATCAAGAAATGGGTGATGGAAATGAACAGAAACTTTTCCAAAGAATACAGAATAATGGCCAGCACATATATAAAAAATGCCAAACATCTCTAATCATCAGGGAAATCCAAATCAAACCCACAATGAGATATCACCTAACCCCAGTGAGATTGACTTTTATCAAAAAATCCCAAACCAACAAACGCTGGTGAGGATGTGGAGAGACGGGAACACTGTTAGACTTGTGGTGGGACTGCAATTTAGTGCAACCATTGTGGAAAAGATTTTGTAGATAACTCAAAGAGCTAAAAATAGAAAAACCATTCGATCCAGCCATAGCATTATTATGCTTCTACCCAAAAGAGCACAAGACATTCTATTATAAAGACATCTGCCCCCAAATGTTTATGGCAGCACAATTCACTATTGCAAGGACGTGGAAACAACCCAAGTGCTTATCAATTCATGGGTGGATTATTACAATTTGATATATATTTACGATGGAATATTATTCTATTCTAAGGAACTACAGTAAGGTAGCACCGCTTATATTATACTGGATTAAGCTTAAGCCCATTATCCAAAGTGAGATGACACAAGATTGGAAGAATGGGCTTCACATGTACTCACCATCAAATTGGTACTGACTGATTAAGACTATCGTGCTCAAATGGTGGTGGTGTTCGCCAAGGATTTGTGAGTTGGGGGGGGTGTAGACCCACATTTGAGGGATGTGGTGAGCATTTTTGAGGGGAATGGCATACTGCTAACCCTTGCTAGGTAGAGGCAAAGATATAAAATGCAATCAAAATGTTCGTACTTTCATATTTTCTTCAAACAAAATAAAAAAGAAAAATAATTTAGAAGTCATATGTAAGTGGTGGAAAAGGATCATTTTAACAGACAAATCTCTCACCTGTGAAAGGATCCTGACACCATTTCCAAATTTCCCATGGTTATTGATGCTTCTTGGAAAAATCTGATTTTCCTCTCTCTGTGGCCCTATACTGAAAACTTAGACATTGGCTCCAGGGTCAAGATTTATCTATGTGAACACAGTTCTAAGTTCTTTATTCCACTGCTTTTTCCTTTGAGAAATACTGCCGTATTCATGTAGTGGAATGAGATGTGAGAAGCCTTCTGGGGTCACCCTTAAGGTATGGTTTCCAGATGCAGTTAGGGACACCCAGTCAAATTTGAATTTCAGATAAACAATAAAATACATTTTAGTATAAATATTTCCAAAATCTTATATGAGGCATATATACATATAGCAAGAATCATTTGTCATTCCTCTGAAATTAATTTTAACTGGGTTTCCTGTGTTTTCATTTGTTAAATCTGGCAACTCTACCTTGAGGCTAATTTTTTATGATTGGCTATGGAAAATATGATCAATAGTAGTCTAAAGTAAGATGAAATGTTGATCTCTAAAGAGGAAATAAAACATTGGTGTTCTGTAATTAAAAAGCTTTATTGGTTAAATGATAAATGAAAATATACTCTTTGACAGTCAATAGTCTTGACTGTCTTTTTGACAAAGGCACACATAGCAGGACAAAGAGGATCATTGCACTAATTAACAAAAGACATTTGCAAATGAATTCACATGCACTCATCTAGCCTGTTCTAAAGAACTGGTGATTCAGGTGCATGTGAACCTGGGTCAAGGCTGAGGCTGGTGTTGAGCCCAATTTAACACACTGGTTCATGTACATATATGACTAGCAGTGTTGAGGAGAAGTGGGGCAAGCAGAAAGTTGATCACTTAGTTGTGGTGTCTTTTCGTAAGGCATGCCAGATGGTCAGGGTGGGAGAAGCAATGGCCACAGCAGGACATTTAAAGAACTTAGCTCAAGTGTGCTTCCTTTAGTCCCTGTTGAGAAATCAGAACAGGCAAGATGCCAGTCACATCCATCCCATGTACATTTATATGGCTTCTCACCTTCAGAGAGAGGAAGAGGGGAGAATGAATCCAGGTTACAGCTGAAAAGTGTCCAAGGCTAACTTGTATTAAATCTACCCTGAGGAGTATTTATACTCTCTATGTGATATTGCTCTTTGGGGAACTTTTGCTGAACATAGTTGAAAAGTGAGCACTAACAATAATATCAGCCAATGAACAAAATGATTATTTTGGATAGAGTGGGAAGAAGAAGAAATTAGGGCTATGGCTAAGATGTGGAAAACATATCCTTTTACTTCAACATTTTGCTGTTGTTGGAGTCTAAGTATTGGTTTATATTTAGTCTTCAGGATATGAGACAGGAGGGGCACAAGCAAAGATGTCAAAGAAAGGGAAATTGGGACAGAAAAAGAAGGGGAAATAGATTTGCCTTCCTCCAGGTAGCTTCTCATTCCCAAAGAAAGGCTACTACTTGGAAGGAACTACAACATATTTCAATATGTACTGACTGTATCCTTTTCTGGCAGATAGTCACACTATTGTTTCAGTTACACCAGCTTAAGCACATTGATACCATCTTTAATCTCTTTCCTTTACACAGCCAGTACTAATCCCCTGACCCACAGCCTGAGTTAATCTGTCAATCTACAGATATATGGGGAGCTGCTGCCTCTTCACAGTGCTTTGAGAGAAAATGAGAAAAGGATTAAGTTATGCTTTCTGTCTCCAAGAAGCTTACTGTCCAATTGGAGAAATAAAATTAATAAGCAGAAAAAGAGACTCTCTTAAGATAAACTTAGTACAATATGTTTCTAGAGAAGGATGGCTATTCATAGGATTGGAGGAGTTAGAAAAGGCTTCAGAGAGAATAAAGAACTTGGGTTAGATGTTCAGGAATAAGGACAATTTGGTTAGTAAAGCAGAGGAAGAAGTAGGGCTTTCCAGGCAGAAGTAGCAACCCATACACATATAGGGTATGGGAATGAGTGTGATGTGTTCTGGAAAGAGTGCAACAACATACATGGTACAGCAGAATATATAGAAGTAGGAGAGTAAAAATAAATTTATGTAAATAGGATGGGGTTTTTATAGAAAGTTATGAATGCCAAGTTAAGAAATGGAGACAACTGAAATGTTTTACGGAGGAAAGTAACATGATCAGAGGTAGGCTTTGGAAAGATTATTCTGGCATTAAATGCTGATTGGAGGAGGTGAAGTCTAGAGGCAGAGGATAACTATGAGACTGAAGTAACACTCCTTGAGGTGTGTCGTAACTAGTTTAGATGATATTTGGCGTTTCCAAAAAGTATGTGGATATCACAAATTTTATTTTTTGTTCCACCACCTAGTCATCTGATCCCATCAATAGTTGTCTCTGCCTGCATAAACAGAAATATTGAGACTTCTCACTCATAATCATCTCATATAAAAAGCATCATTACCCTCAGTATTGGTGCCTGTCTTTGCCATTGAAAAGGTTTACAGAATTATTTTTCAAGTCCTCTCCACAAACATTGCAATGATTGGCAGTGAAATAGGCAAGAATCAAGCAACTCTTAAGTAATCCAATCCTTTGATGCAACAAAAGTACTTTTGTCTCTTCTATTTTTCTATGTAATTAACAAATCATAATGCAGGGTTTGAAGGAAAAAAGGCCCAGCCATGGAAGTGTTAACTAAAGTTTGTTAAATTTATTTTACTGTGGAATTTTTTAAAAACACTGAACTATGTTGTTGGATGGCAATGGGATGGGTAGGCAGCAAATATTTCCCATGCTTAAAATTTCTAAAGGTCTTGATCTGATCTTGTATTTGGGTTTCATTTTATTTTTGTGGAGATGAATGAAGAACATTAACTTATCCAGAAATAAAACATCACTATTTAAATTAATACATAGGTTGAAAGACTATTAGTTTTTGAGCTAAACTAATCCTCATTTAAATATTAATGCAACTACTCATTAGCTCTGTGACCTTGGACCCATAAAACTGAGATAATACCTACTTAGTGTGGTTGTCAGGAAGATGAGAGACAGTAGATGCACTCAGTGCAATACCTGACAAATATCAAGCAATTTTATCCTGCCAGATACTAAAGAGTAATTAATCCAGGGGTGGTAGATTCTTGACCCCATTTACCATTCAAAGGAAGGGCCAATAAGAAGACAAAGAAACTCTAATAATGAACTACAAAATACTATGGAATATATAATATCCTTCTCTTCCTAGTATAACATCTTGTAGTCAGTAAGAGGTTTTCTTTTTGCCAGATCCTTTTTGTGTTACATCAGTGATTATAGAAAATACACGCTAACTCTAACTATAGTGGGAAGAACCTTAGGTATTATTTCATCTATGATCAATAAATGAGCAAACAGAGGCCTAGAGAGTGGAAGTGTGGTGATGGGACTAGAATCCAATTCAGATTTAAGTTCTTTTTTCTTTTTATCTCACAAGCTTGCTTAACTTAGTTGCAGTGGTCAGAAAGTTAAATATTTTGAGTGATTGATCTTTATCTTTTAAAAAATTGTTTTATTTTAATTTTTATATTTATTTTTATTTTATATTTTTTTCTTCAAAATATTGTGGGTTACAAGTGTTTGTGTTACATGGATGAACTGTAAAATGCTGAAGTCAGGGCTTTTCGTGTGCCCATCACCAGAATAGTGCACATTGTACCCAATAGGTAAGATTTTATTCTTCATCCCCTACTATCCCCCTTCTTACTTTTCAATGTCCTTTACACCACGTTATGACCACATGTACCAATTCTTTACCTCCCTCTTGTTAGTGAGAACATGTGATGTATGTTTTTCCATTCCTGAGATATTTCATTTAGGATAATGGTATCTAGTTTCATCAAAATTGCAGCTAAAGGCATTATTTCATTCCTTTCTGTAACTGAGTAGTACTCAATGGTGTACATACACCATATTTTCTTTTATCCTCTCATGTATTGATGGGCATTCAGGTTGGTTCTACATCTACGCAACTGTGAATTGTGCTACAATTAATGTTCAAGTTCAGGTGTCTTTTTTTTGATATTTTTTTATTTCATCATATAATGGGGGTACAAATATTGTTAGGATTACATACATTGCCCCTACCACTCCCCCCCCCCACGTGCCAGAGCTTCAAGTGACTCCAGTCCCCAGGTGGCGCGCACGGAAAATGACTTCCCTTGGGTAGATACTCAGTAGTGGAATTAGGGGATCAAATGTTAAGTCTATATTTATTTCTTTGAGGAATCTCCATACTGTTTTCCCTAGAAGTTATACTAATTTGCAGTCCCACCAACACTGTATAAGTGTTCTTTTTCACCACATCAATGACAAAATCTTTAAGATTTTTTAAAATAATTACAATTCGGATAAGGGTAAAACGATGTCTCATTGTGGTTTTCATTTGCATCTCCCTGATGATTAGTGATGATGAGGATTTTTTCATATGTGTGTTGTCCATTTGTTTATCTTCTTTTGAAAATCTTTGTTCATGTCTTTTGCCCACTTTTTAATGTGGTTATTTTTTTTCTTGATGAATTGTTTGAGTTCTTTGTAGATTCTGGATATTAGCCCTTTGATGGATGTATAGTTTATGAATATTTTCTCCCATTCTGTAGGTTGTCTATTTACTTTGTTGATTATTATCTTTGCTGTGTAGACACTTTTTAAGTCCCATTTATTAATTTTTATGGTTGCTGTATTTGCCATTGGGATCTGTGTCATAAATCTTCTAGGCTGATGTCTAAAAGAGTTTTACCTATGACTTCTTCCAAAATTTTTATGGTTTCAGGTCCTATATTTAGGTTTTTAGTCCATCTTGCATTAATTTTTATATATGTTGAGAGACAGGGATTCTGTTTCATTCTTCTACATTTAGCTATCCAATTTTCCCAGCACCACTTATTGAATAGAGCATTCCTTCCCCATTCTTCATCAAAAATCAGTTGATTGTAGTTACACAGTTTTCTGAGTTGTCTATTCTGTTCCATTGGTATTTATGCCTGCCTTTATATCAGTACCATACTTTTTGGTTACCATATCCTTGCCGTATAATTTCAAGCCAGGTAATGTGACATTTCCAGATTTTTTTTTATTTTTGCTTAAGGTTGCTTTGGTTACTTGGGCTCTTTTGACTTCCACATGATGTTTAGGATTATTTTTTTTCTAGATCTGTTTAAAATTATGTTGGTATTTTGATGGGGATTGCATTGAATCTGTCAATCACTTTGAGCAGTATGGACATTTTAACAATAGTGATTCTTCCAATCTGTGAGCATGGGATCTTTTTCCATTTGTTTGTGTCATCTATAATTTCTTTCATCATTGTTTTGTAGTTCTTCTTATAGAGATACTTTACCTTCTTGATTAAGTATATTCTGAGGTATTTTATTTTATTTGCAGCTATAGGAAATGGTATTCTGTTTTCTTTTTTAATTTATATTATTTTATTTTAAAATATTAAGGGAGTACAAATGTTTTTGTTACAAGCATAGCTTTTATAATGCTTAAGTCAGGGTTATTAGTGTGTCCACCACTTGAATAGTTTTCATTGTACCTATTAAGTAGGTTTTTACCCTCTACCCCTTCTTGATTTCCATTGAATTTTACTTCTCTCCATGCCCATATGTGCCCATTGATTAGTTTGAAAATCATTAGAGAGTACAAGAGGTGTTTGTTTTTCCATTCCTGAGATACTTCACTTAAGATAATGGTATGTGGTTCCATCCAAATCGCTGCAAAAAAACATTAATTCATTTATTTTAATGGATGAGTAGTACTCTATTGTATACATAAACCATATTCTCTTTATCTGCTCATGAACTGATGGGCACTTGTGTTGAATCCACATTTTTATGATTGTGAATTGTACTGCAATAGACATTTGAGTGCAATTGTTTTTTTATAAGATTATTTCTTTTCCTTTGGGTAGATACCCAATGATTGGATTGCTGGATCAAATGATAGGCCTACTTTTAGCTCTTTAAGGTATCTCCATACTGTTTTACATAGAAGTTACCCTAATTTGCAGTCCCACAAACAGTGTATAATTCTTCCTTTCTCACTGCATTCATGCCAGCATCTATTGTTTTCTGACTGTTTAATAATAGACATTCTGACACGGTTAAGGTGGTATCTAAATGTGGTTTTAATTTGTATTTCCCTGATGATTAGTAATGTTGGGTGATTTTTCATGTTAGTTGGCAATTTTTCTATCTTGTTTTGAAAAGCTTCCATTCATATCTTTTGCCCATTTTTATTTGTTATATTTATTAACTTGATAGTTAAGAGTTTTATCATTTTTTCCCTTGTTTTCTTTTTTTTATTTCAGCATATTATGGGGGTACAAATTTTAAGGTTATGTATAATTCCTTTGCTTCCCCTCCCCCCTCAAGTCAGAGCTTCAAGCGTGACCATCCCCCAGACGGGGCACATCTCACTCATTATGTATGTATATACCTGTCCTCTCCTCCCCCCTCTCACCTGCCCAATACCTGATAAATGTAATTCCTATATGTTCACTTAGGTGCTGATCAGTTAATACCAATTTGCTGGTGAGTATATGAGATGTTTATTTTTCCATTCTTGGGATACTTCACTTAGTAGTATGGGTTCCAGCTCTATCCAGGAAAATACAAGATGCACTATATCACCATTGTTTCTTAGAGCTGAATAGTACTCCATGGTATACGTATACCACATTTTGTTAACCCACTCATGTATTGATGGGCACTTGGGTTGTTTCCACAGCTTTGCAATTATGGATTGTGCTGCTATAAAAATTCGAGTGCATATGTCTTTATTGTAGATTGTTCTTTGTTCTTTTGGGTAGATGCTCAGTAGTGGGATTGCTGGATCAAATGGTAGATCTACTTGTATTGCTTTAGGGTATCTCCATATTGCTTTCCACAGAGGTTGAACAAGTTTTCAGTCCCACCAGCAGTGTAGGAGTGTTCCTATCTCTCTACATCCATGCCAACATTTATTGTTTTGAGACTTTTTGATAAAGGTCATTCTTACTGCAGATAAGTGATATCTCATTGAGGTTTTGATGTGCATTTCCCTGATGATTAGAGAGGTTGAGAATTTTTTCATATGTTTGTTGGCCAATATTCTGTCTTCTTTTGAAAAATTTCTGTTCATGTCCTTTGCCCACTTTTTGATAGGTTGTTTGATTTTTTCTTGCTGATTTTCATGAGTTCTAAGTAGATTCTAGTTATCATCCCCTTATCAGAGGTGTATGATGTGAAAATTTTCTCCCATTCTGTAGGTTGTCTGTTTGCTCTCATGATTGTTTCTTTGGCTGTGCAGAAGCTGTTTAGCTTGATCAGGTCCCATTGACCAGTGGAACAGAACTGAGAACCCTGATATAAAACCATCCTCATATAGCCATCTAATCTTTGACAAAGCAGACAAAAACATTCACTGGGGGAATAAATCTTTATTCAATAAATGGTGCTGGGAAAACTGGATAACCACATGTAAAAGGCTGAAGCAGGAACCACACCTTTCACCTCTCACAAAAATCAACTCATGCTGGGTAACAGACCTAAACATAAGGTATGAAACTATTAGAATTTTGGAGGAAAACGCTGGAAACACTCTCCTAGATATTGGCCTAGGCAAAGAATTTATGAAGAAGACCCCAAAGGTAATCACAGCAGTAACAAAAATAAATAAATGGGACATGATCAAACTAAAAAGCTTTTGCCCAATTTTTAATGTGGTTATTTGTTTTTCCTTGCTGATTTCTTTGAGTTCTTTGTAGATTCTGAATTATTAGGGTTTATCAGATGTATAGTTTGCAAATATTTACCCAATGGTGTAGGTTGTCTATTTGCTCTGTTGATTATTACCTTTGCTTTGTAGAAGATTTTTAGTTTAATCAAATCCTATTTATTTATTTTTGGTTTTTCTGTAATTTACTTTGGGGTCTTAGTAATAAATTCTTTGCCTACTCCAATGTCTAGAAGAGTTTTTCCAACATTTTATTCTAGAATTTTTATGGTTTCATGGCTTACATTTAAGTCTTTTATCCATCATAAATTAATTTCTGTATATGGTGATAGAAAGGGTTTTGCTTCATTCTTCTGCTTCTGGATAACCAATTGTCCCAGCACCATTTATTGAATGGGTCTTCTTTTCTCTGGTGTATGTTTTTGTCTGCTTTGTTGAAGATCAGTTGGTTGTAGGTAGATGGCTTCATATCAGGGCTCTCTGCTCTGTTCCATAGGTTTATGTCTCTCTTTTTGTACCTGTCCCATGCTGTTTTGGTTAATAAACCCTTGAAGTAGAATTTGAAATCTGGTAATATGATGCCTCCAGATTTGCTCTTTTTGCTTAAGGTTGCTTTGGCTATCAGACTTTATTTATGCCTCCAAACAAAGCATAAAATTATTTTTTCTAGATCAGTGAAACATGGCATTGATATTTTGATAGAGGCTGCATTAAATCTGTAAACAACTTTGGGTAGCACGGACATTTTAACAATGCTAATTCTACCAGTTCATGAGTATAATATGTTTTTCCACTTGTTTGTGTCATCTGTGATTTCTTTCATAAGTGTTTAAGAGTTATTTTTGTAGAGTTCTTTCCCCTCTTTTTAAAGCATATTCCTAGGTATTTTATTTTCTTGGTAGCTACTGTGAATGATATTGAATCTTTTATTTGACTGTTATTGGAATATAGAAATGCTACTGATTTATGTACATTGATTTTTGTAACCTGACACTTTGCTGAATTTGTGTACCAATTCCAGGAAACCTTTGGAGGAGTTTTTGTGGTTTTCTACATACAACATCATATTGACAACAAAAGGCAATAGTGTTACCTCCTTTGTTTTGATTTGTATACCCTTTATTTATTTCTTTTGCTTGATTTCTCTGGCTATGACTTGCAGTATTGTGTTCAATAGAAGTGGTGACATTGGGCACTCTTGACTTGTTCAAGTTCTTAGAGGAGATGCTTTCAAATTTTTCTCATTTAGTATGTTGTTGGCTATGGATTTGTCATATACAGTTTTCATGATTTTGAGATATGTTCCTTCTATGCCTAGTTTGTTGAGGGTCTTTATCATGAAAAGGTACTGGATTTTGTTGAATACTCTTTCTGCGTCTATTGAGATGATCATATTATCTTTGTTTTACTTTTGTATACGTGGTGAATCACATTTATTAATTTATGTATGTTGAAACATCTTTGCATTCCTGGGATGATACCTACTTCATCATGATGAATTATCTTTTTGATGTGATGCTGAATTTGGTTTGCAGGTTTTTCATTGACTCTTTTTGCATCTATGTTCATAACAGTCTGTACTTTTCCTTTTATGTTGTGTTCTTTTGTATAAAGGTGATACTGGCTTACTAGAATGAGTTAGGAAGGGTTCCTTCCTTCTCAATATTATGGAACAGTTTCAGCAGAATGGGTGCCATTTCTTCCTTATAAGTGTGATAGAATTCAGTCGTGAATCCATCTGGATCAATGCTTTTACTTGTTTGGAGATTTTTAATTACTATTTATTTCACTACTCATTGTTAGTCTCTTCAGGATTTCCATTTCTTCCTGATTTAGCTTGGAAGGTTGTGTGTTTCCAAGAATTTATCCATTTCCTCTAAGTTTTCTAGTTGCGTGCAACTAGAGGTTTTCATAATAGTCACAAGTGATATTTTATAGTTCTGTGGTATCAGTTGTAATGCCTTCTTTTTCATTCCTGATGGAAATTATTTGAGTCCTTTCTCTTCCATTTCTGATTAACCTAACTAGTGGTATGAATTTTTATCTTTTCTAGGAAAAAAACTTTTTATTTCTTTGATATTTTGTATTGTTTTGTGGTTTCCATATTGCATAGTTCTTCCCTTAACTTTCTTATTTCTTTCCTTCTGCTAGCTTTGGGTTTGTATTGTTTCTTTTTTTGTAGTTTCTTGAGATGTGACATTAAGTTGTTAATTTGTGATCTTTCTGTCTTTTTCATGTAAGCATTTAAGGCTATGAACTTTCCCCATAGCCTATAGATTTTGGAAACTTGTGTCACCTCTGTTGTTCAATCGAAAAATTTTTAAATTTTCATCTTGATTTCATCAATAACTCAAGGATTGTTCTGCAGCTGGTTGTTTCATTTCCATATATTTGTATAGTTTTGGGAGTTCCTCTCAGAATCAATTTCCACTGTCTTCTGAAAAGATACATGGTATGATTATGATTTTGATGTTTCTAAATTTCCTGAGATTTTTATTGTGACCTAACATATCATCAATCTTATAAAATATCCCATGTGCTGATCAGAAGAATGTATACCCTGCAGTTTTGGCGTGGGATACTCTATGAATGTCTGTTAGGTCCATTTGCTCTAGAGTCCCATTTAAGTCCAATGTTTTTTTTTCTGCCTTGATGGTCTGTCCAGTTCTGTCAGTAGAGTGTTGAAGTAACCAACAATTATGATGTTGCTGCTTATTTATTTCCTTATAATCTTAATGTTTCATGGGTCCATGTATCCCTCTGAGAATCTGATATGTACTGTGGAAACTCTCTCTTTACAAATGAACATATACTTACATGCATAAACACAATCAATTTTGTAGACAATGTCAGAAGATTTAAAAACCCCAGTGAAGTTCAAATATCCCTAGTTAAGAACCACTGTTATGGTGAATTCTCAAGAGCTGTGGCTAAATAAAATAAGTAAACAAAAAATACCTCATGATGATCTAGTTCTAAAGGTTCTGTTTCTGACAGGTAATTATGGAAGCAATTCCTTTGCTATTGCTCTACATAATTATGCCAATAATACTATCTTTACTCTAGATATTACATGACAGAAGTTCTGTGGTATGGATTATAACAAAGTGAACTCAACTTAGTCCAGTTTCACAGTCCTTAGGAAAAAACAAAGGAAAACAAAATGATATGAAAAAAATAAGGTTGAAAATTAAATTAACTGAGAATAGAAAAAATGATGAACTGGTGGTAGCCTCCCAGCTCACTGCTTCCAGGGAAGGAGATGAAGAGTGTGGACAGCTGCCTATGCTCACTCCAAAAACAGCATTGTGAATTTGCAGGGAAGCAGCATGGGACACTTAGTGCAAGAAAAATGTTGATGGGAAGATACATTCACAAAGATTGGAGAGCTCAAGGAATACAATAGAGAACAGAGCATGGGAGGACCTTGCTCACCTGGCTGGTGCAGTGCGATCTGATCTATAGGACACCCACCACTCCCACAGACCTCCCCACCTACTCACACAGGATCACGCCTGGAGTCAGTGCAAAGCCATGGCATGAGACAACAGGCTCTGTGGAGAGGAGACAATTGCGAGAGCCATACCGAACTGTCGGGCACACTGTGCTGGGACTGCACCAGGCTGGGGTGGGACTGCACTGAGTTGCTGCTTCCCAGGGCCATACACTGCAATTTGGAGATGGGCACCTTGCCCCTGTAAGTTAGAGGGACCAGGTCATGGGAGTTGACCAGAGAACAGCGGGATCCACCCTTGGAGACCACCTTCAGCAGCTGATTTGGCAGGCTCTGGGTGGGATGAGGAAAGCTGCATTCTCTGTGTGGCTGACCTGCATCATTTGGACCCTTGTGCCTAAGAAGTAGTTTGCAGCCTATTCATCTTGGTCTGCCTGACCAGCTCTGGCCATCTTCTGCTTGTTTGGCAATATGCCCACTCTCCAGATCCAGTAGGCTGCCTTCTTTAGGGTATCCTGCTTGTAAGACTTGTCTGGAAGCTCGGTTTTGCTCTTTACTCCACCCATGGCTCGGGGGCTCTTGTGCCTGGACATGGTGGGCTCAACCCTTAGAGGCCACTGACAGCCACTTCAGTGGGCTCTGGTCAGAGCAAGGGAGCCATGTTCTCTGTGCAGCTGAACTGCATCTGCAGGACCCTAGAGCCTAAGAGGCAGTTTGCAGCCTATCTACCCAAGACCCCTTCCAGGTCCAAGCCACCTCCTCCCTCTCAGGCCTTGAAACCACCATTCAGATTAGGTGGGCCTGCCATCTACACATTCCTTAGCAACTACAGAGTCCTTCTAGGTACATGAGTCAAGAGATTGCTGCCACCAGTGAGCAGGAAACTTCCTGTGGACAGAATATCAGACTCCCAGCCCCCCCTAAGGGTGCCTCCCATCCCACAAACTCGAGTCAGACAGCAGGCACCTTATTGCTTCTATAACTACAAAGCACTCTGTTCTCCTATGGGGGCTTCAACTCTCCAGGCTCCATCCTGCTCATTCCCACAGAGACATTTCCCAATGCCAACCTGCACTGTAGGAGCCAAAGGAGTCCAGTGAATCCCAGGGTATTCTGCATAGCTTCAGAGCCTGGTCTTTCTGAGCAGACTGAATCTCAGAGAGAGGGTTGTAGATGACCAGAGGATGAAATTTTCCCTACCCAGACTCTTTTTCTCCCCTTCCTCTACCCCTCCCAAGGCTACATAGACAATTGAGCTGCCACACAGAGGCTCCCACAAGGAGTGGGGCTGAAAATTTCACTTGTGTGGTTCTGTAGTAGACTGTGGGGTGTTTGGACTGAGGTCTCCCTGCTTGCAAGCCCCTCCCTGCTGATCATTGCCTAGCAGTACCATTAGGACAACACAGGCCCTGAGGCAGAGGGACATTGAACTACCAGGGACAACCTGTGAGTGACATGGAACCAGCATTATTGTCCCTGGAATGGTCAAGGATTTATCTCCAGGGCCCCATGGAGGGGCCCTCAGGGCAGATCCCATACACTCATGTCTCTACCACATCATCCAGGGGCAAGAGGGGATATTTGCAAATTAGTCTCATGAGGTGTGTATGCCTTCAGGGGCAGAACGAGGGGGAGAGAGCAGTATGGATCCAAGTTGTGGTAGCCTAGTGGGGCACCCATTCTGCCATGGGAGGGCTGTGCTCCTAACTCAGGCTGGGACACTGACCAGGGAACATACCTGCCTGCATCACAGTTGGGGAGCTTGGTTGACTTGAGGTCTTGCCTGTAGTCAGAAACCCAGGAGAAACTGAGAAATAGGGGATGGTTGAAAGGAACTAGGCCTGCTCCAGACTACCAGATTGCTGGTTTCAGACAGCCCAGCCTCCATACATAGATTCTCTGGTTAAGTGAGACCACTTTAGCCCCTCATGTTTAGCTTCACCTAGAGTTGGGGAAATGGTCCTTTAACACCTGTGTATCACTCACGAGCATTTATGGAACTGGAGGGCAGGTTCACAAAACCTAACATTTCCCACCCACATTCCCCCAACCACCTTTGCTATGATGATGAATAAAGGACTCACCTGGAAGTTTCAGAGTCCCACCCACCACCAGGGACATGAGAGTACTTTTCCTGAGGAAAAAAGAGCTAGTCACAGAATCCAAATACAACAGCAGAGCTTGTTCCCTCCATCAAAAACCACCTACTGACAGGAAGGTAAATTTGCATGTCCATTACATCATTTAGTGACTGAATCATAGAAGGTGGATTGATCCAAATGCACAAGCATCTCCAGTGACTCAGAGATCAAACCTGGCCTGTCAATATCTAAACAAAAGAAACTCCAAAAGTAAGAAGCAGAATCTGCTCCAGATGAGAAGGAACCTGCAAAATAACTCTGAAAGTATGAAGAATCAGAGCAAAAGGTCACCCCAAAAGGGAAGCACCAGCTCCCTAGCAATGGATACCAACCAAAAGAAGAATATTGAAATGACAGATGAATAATTTTGAATATGAATGGTAAGAAAGCTTAATGAAATACGAGATAAAATAAAAACCCAACACAAACCACAAAAAGACTGCAGAAAATGAATGAAAAATTCACTAAAGAAATTGAATTATTAAAGAAAAATAAAACAACTTCTGGAAATAAAATATTATGGAAGGAATTATAAAACACAGAGAAAAGCATTAAGAACAGGTTAGAACAGGTAGAAGAAACAATCTCAGAGTTTGAAGACAACAGCTTTGAACTAAACAAGTCCATCACAGTGATAGAGCAGAGAAATAATAGAAATGGGCAAAGCCTACAAGAAATATTGGATTATGTAAAGGAGACTAACATAAGAATCATAGGCATGCCTGAGGGAGAAGAAGAGAATACATAAGGGTTGGATAATTTATTCAGCGGAATAATTGAGGAAAATTTCCATGGCTTGCTAGCATTCTAGATATCCAGGTACAAGAAGCTCATAGAATCACTGGGAGATTCCTTGCAAAGAGGAAAACACTACAACACATTGTCATCAGACTGGCCAAAATAAATATGAAAGAGACCATCCTACAAGCCATAAGGTGAAAGCAGCAGTTAACCAATAAAGAAAAACCTAACAGACTGACTGCAGACATCTCAACTGACATTCTAGAAGCCAGAAGGGATTGGGACCCCATTCTCAGTCTTCTCAAAGAGAGTAATGCTGAGTCAGAATTCCATATCCTGTAAAACTAAGTTTCATAGATGACGGGGAAACAAAGTATTTGTTAGACAAGCAAATACTGAGAGAATTCACTAAGACATGACCTAACCTGCAAGAAGTACTCAGAACTGCATTATTCATGGAACAGCAAAATAAACACTCACAAAGGTAAAATTACCTAAAAGGTACAGGTTGAAGGTCAAGATATCACGATGGCTCAAGAGATAAAACAAAGCAACAAACCTGTACTCAACACGATGAACACAAATACACCCAAATAACCAATCTTTTAAATAAATGAAATGTCTTGAACTGTCCACTGAAGAGGCATAGGTTGAACAAATGGATAAAAATATACAAGACAAGTATCTGTTGCCTTCAGGAAACACTTCTAAAAAACAAGGACTCATCCAGAGTCAAGGACATGGGATGGAAAACAATTTTCCATGCTAATAGAAACCAAAAGAGAGCCAGCATAGCAGTTCTTATGTCAGATAACTTAGTCTTCAAATCAACAAAAGTAATGAAAGACAAAGATGGTCATTATATAATGGTAAAGGGAACAATTCAACATGAAGACATAACAATTTTAAATATCTATGCATCTAACACTGGAGCACCCAGATTCATAAAGTAAATTCTACTGGACCTAAAGAATATGATAGACAGCAGCATCATAATAACCAGGGAATTCAACACCCCACTGACAGAACTAAACAGTTCCTCCAAACAGAAAATAAAAAGGAAACAAGGGACCTAAATATAACTCTAGAACTTGTGGGCCTAACATAAATTTACAGAATGTTATACCCAAACCATCCAAATATTCATTATTCTCTTTAGCTCATGAGACATTCTTTAAGATTAATCACATCCTAAGCAATGAAACTTGCCTCAACAAATATTAAAAAATAGAAATTATGCCAAGCATCATCTCAGATCACAATGGAATACAATTAGAAATCAACTCCACCAGAAACACTGAACTCTACACAAAGTAATGGAAAGTGATGATGACTGCTGAATGATTGGCAGATCAAGGAGGAAATTAAGAGAGAAATCCAAATATTTCTTTATGGAAAAGATAGCGGGGACACAAGTTATCAAAATCTATAGGATACAGCTAAAGCAGTGCTGAGAGAAAAATTTACAGCTATAAATAAGTACATTCAAATGGAAGATAGATCACAAATCAACAATCTAATGAATTGTCTCAAATATCTGGAAAGGGATGAGAAAACAAATCCTAAACCCAGCAGAAGAAAATAAATAACCAAAGAAGACAGAATAATGACCAGTAAATATATTAAAAAGTTCTCAAGATGTCTAATCATTAGGGAAATGCAAATCAAAACTGCAATGAGATATAAACTTACTCCAGTGAGAATGACCTCTATTAAAATATCCCAAAATAACAAATGCTGGCTTGGAAGTGGAGAGATCGGAAAATTCTTACACTGCTGATGGGACTGCATTTTAGCACAACCCCTGTGGAAAGTAATTTGGAGACACCTCAAGAGCTGAAAATAGAAATACCATTTGATCCAGCAATCTACCAGGCATCTATACAAAAGAAAAAAATACATTCTATAATAAAGACACCTTCACTTCAATGTTTATAGCAGTCCAATTTACAATTGCAAATACGTGGAAACAACCCAAATGCCCATCAATACATGAGTGGATTAATAAAATGTGTTATATGCATACCATGTAATGCTACTCAACTATAAAAAACAATGGTGAGCTAGTACCTCTGATATTATCCTGTATAGAGATGGAGCCCATCCTGAAAGGTTAGGTATCACATGATACAAAAACATGAACCACATATACTCGCCATCAAAATGGTACTAATTGACAAACACTAAGGTGCTCACATGGTAGTAATACTCACTAGGTGCCTGTCAGATAGGAGGTTGAGAGAGAGGTGGGTAGAGTGGGTGGGGTGTGTAAGCCCACAGCTAATAAATATGAGGAACACTGTATGAGGGAAGGACACACTTGTGGCCCTGGCTTCAGCAAACCAAATCAATTTCATGTAACCAAAATGTTTGTATCCCCATATATCCTGAATTAAAAAACTGAATAAATAAAAAATAAAACAAGAGTAAAACATACCAGAGGATGTAAAAAAGTGGAAAACGATACCATGCTTGAGGGTTGTCAAAATCAACATTGTTAAAATGTTTGTACTACACAAAGTGACCTAGAGCGTCAATGCAATCCCTATTAAAATATCTGCTAATATCATTCTAAATGGGGAAAAATTGAAATATTTCCCTCTTCAAACTG
>VBSM01003162.1:1038356-1049623 GCA_008086735.1 Cheirogaleus medius
TATGTAACCCTAACAATATTTGTACCCCCATTACATGATGGAATAAAAAAAATTTTAAAAATATAAAAAAAAAATGAGCTAAGAGTTTTCCATATACAATAATACCACAAGGATGGAAAACAACTGCAAAGGGAAATATGCATTAAATCACTCAACCCTGGAAATACTCTCCATCCCGATATACAGAGGGGATCCTATAATGACACTTTTCAGGTTCAGGAAATATTTCCCATGCCCCCACCTATCAAACACTGCCCCAGGCCTGGAAAACACTTTAATTATCTATGGAACCAAATGACCTGCCTGGAGAAACTCCTTTGTCCTCTCAAGGAGCACCAGCAAGGAGCAATGTGAAACTCAGTCAAATGAGATAAACCAAGCAGACCAAAGTAATACCACATAGTCTCTGAAAATTAAACTGTATTGGAACCACACCCAACAAAAGTAGGCCAGGACTTGCATGCCATACTTAAATAGGGAAACTACCTTTATAATATAAAAAGTAGAAAATATAAAATAATATAATATAAAAAGTAGAAAATAATATATAATATAAAAAGTAGAAAATATTTTAAAAAGTAGACTCCAGATTCTCCTAATGTATATAGATGATATAATGAAAAAAATCACCTATAATTACAGGAATAGAAAAATTGCAACTAAAATGTGAAAAGAAAAAGAAATGATACTATCAGCAAGATAAATCAGATATTGGAATTATTTGACAAAGATTTCAAAGCAACCATCATAAAAATGATTCACTAAGAAATTATGAATTCACTTGAAACAAATGAAAAATAAAGAAATTTATGAAAAGAAATATAAGAAAATTATGGAAATTATAAAACTAAAAAATATTAGTATAATAAACTGAAACAAATCACATGCTAGATGGGCTTAATAGTACACTGGAATAAACAAATAATCAATGAACTTAATGGAAGATCAATAGAATTTAACTAATCATAACAAGAGAAATAAATAGGCTGGAAAAAATTAATAGAACCTCAGGAACTTGTGGGACAATAACAAAAATTTCAATATTCATATCATCACAGGTCCAGAAGGAGAGGAAAGAAAGTGAGACTGAAATCTAAAGAAATAATCACTTAAAGATTCCCGAATGTGATGCAAAACACAAAACCACAGGTTCAAGAAGCTAAGTGAACCCCAAACAAGATAACACACCCCAAAACCACACCAATATACATCACAACTGAAATTCTGACAACCAAATGTCAAAAAAAAAGAAGATTTTTTCAAGTGCTGAAAGTAAAGAATTATCAACCATTAGTTCCATATCTGCAAAATTATCCCTCAGGAATGAAGACAAACTCTTAACAAAAGAGACATAGATGGAACATACCTCAAAAATATTAAAGCCATATATGACTAACCCATAGCAAACAACATACTGAATGGGGAAAAATTGAACCATCCCTGCTTAGGAGTGTAACCAGACAAGGTTGCCTACTACCACCACTTCTATTCAACGAAGTGCTGGAAGTCCTTGCCAGAGCAATGAGTCAAGAGAAGGAAATCAATGGTATCCAAATGGGGGAAGAAGAGGTCAAACTATCACTCATTGCTGTTGATATAATATTATATGTAGAAAACGCCAAAAGATTCAACCAGGAGACTCCTAGAATTGATAAATGAATTCAGCAAAGTTTGAAGCTACAAAGTCAATACACACAAATCAGTAGCTTTCATATATACCAATAGCAGTGAAGCTGAGAATCAAATCGAAGACACAATACCTTTCACAATAGCATCAAAGAAAATAAAATATTTAGAAGTATATTTAACTAAGAAGGTAAGAGAGCTATATAGGGAGAAGTACAAAACACTGACAAAAGAAACTGCAGATGATGCAAACAGATGGAAAACAATACCATGGTCATGGATTGGTGGATCAACTTTGTTAAAATGTCTATACTACGTAAAGTAATCCACAGATTCAATGCAATCCCTATTAAAATGCCAACATCATTTTTCACAGATCTACAAAAAATAATTCTATGCTTCATATGCAACCAGAGAAGGCCCTTTGGAGCCAAAGTAATCTTAAGCAAAAGGAACAAATTGGGAGGCATCAATCTATCAGACTTCAAGCTATCCTACAAGTCAACCAAAATAGCATGGTACTGGAACAAGAACAGAGACATAGACCAATGGATCAGAACAGAGAACCCAGATATAAAGCCATTCTGATATTGTCACCTGATTTTTGACAATGCAGACAAGAACATACACCAGGGAAAAGAATGCCTATTCATTAAATGGTGCTGGGAAAATTGGACATCCACATGTAGCAGACTGAAACAGGTTCTGTACCTCTCACGTGTCACAAAAGTCAACTCACGATAGATAACACACTTAAACCTAAGGCAGGAAATTATAAGAACTCTAGAAGAATATGTTAGAAAAACTCTTATAGACATCAGCCTGTGCAAAGAATTTATGAAGAACCCATAAGCAATCACAGCAACAATGAAATAAATAAATGGGACATCATCTAATTAAAAAGCTTCTGTGCAGCCAAAGAAACTGTCATTAGAGTGAGTAGGCAACCTCAGAATGGGAGAAAATATTTGCATGCTACACATCCAATAACGGGCTGATAACTATAATCTATATAGAACTCAGGAAAATCAACAAGAAAAAAATCAAACACCTCCATTAAAAAGTGGGCAAAGGACATGAACAGAAATTTTTCTAAAGAAGACCTATCAATGGACAACAAACATATGAAAATATGCTCATTATCTCTAAACCTCAGGGAAATACAAATAAAATCCGCAATGTGATATCACTTACCTCCAGTGAGATTGGCTTTAATAAAAAAGTCCCCAAACAACAAATGTTGATGTGGATGCAGAGAGATAGGAACAATAATATACTGCTGGTGAGACTGTAAACTAGTACAACTTCTATGGAAATCAATATGGAGATACCTCAAAGAGCTAAAAGTAGAGCTATTTGATCCAGCAATCCCACTACTGGGTATGTAACCCCCCAAAAGACATTCTATAATAAAGACTTCCACACTTGAATGTTTATAGCAGAACAATTCACAATTGCAAAGATGTTGAAACAACCCAAGTGCCCATCAATACCTGTGCTATATGTATACCACGGAGTACTAGTCAGCTACAAAATAATGGGGAACTACCTCTTGTATTTTTATTTGTTTATTTTATTTCAGCATATTATGGGGGTACAAATATTACAGTTAAGTATATTGCCCATACCCCCATTCCCCCTCGAGGCAGAGCTTCAAGCGTGACCATCCCCCAAACATTGCACATCTTACTCATTATGTTTGTATATACCCATCCTCTCCTCTCCCCTCTCACCCACCCGACACCCAATAAATATTATTCCTATATGTCCACTTAGGTGTTGATCTGTTAATATCAACCTCTTGTATTTTACTCAATGGAGCTGGAGCCACTTATAAGTGAAGTATAAGAAGAATGGAAAAATAAGCACCACATTTACTGACCATTAAATTGGTACAAATAGATTAACATTTATGTGCCCATGTGGAAGTAACATTCATTGAGTGTAGGGCAGGTGGGAAGGGGGAGGAGGTGATGGGAAAATGCACACATAATGGGTATGGTGCACACTGTCTGGGGGATGGGCATGCTTGTTGCTCTGACTTGGGTGGCACAATGTCAATAAATGTAACTAAAGCCTTCATATACCTTAATATTCTGAAATTAAAAAATAAAAAAAACAAGAACTAATGAGTTCCAACAGGAACTATTTGGTGTATTAGAACACATCACTCAACCACAGCAGATTATATATATTTTTTCAAGAATCCATAGGACATGCACCAAAACAAACCACGCCTTGAGTTTTAAAAAATCATTAAGAAATTTAAAATAGTTATAATGTTACAGAATATATTCTCTGACTGTAATGAAATTACTAGAAATCAATAATAGAAAGAACGACTGCCTCTAAATACTTGGAAATTAAACAACACACATAGAAATAATTTAAAGGTCTAAGAAAAAGTCTCAAGGAAAATAAAAAATACATTAAACCAAATGAAAATGAAAATATAACATAAAAATTTGGGGATGTGGCTAACAACTGGTAAGAGAACAATTTACAGCATTAAGTGTTTATACTATTTTTTAATTTGGATATTTGCCTTCTAAAGCTCACATGGAAAATGAATCACCAATGTTGGAGGTTGGGCCTAATAAGAGGTGTTTGCATTGTGGGCTTGGATCGCTCTAGATGCCCAATCTTCCAGCCAGCAGAATCATGAGCCAAATATAACTTTTATTTTTATAAATTACCCAGAACCAGATATTACTTTATAACAAAAAAGCAGAAAATATAAATTCAGTTCTTGAAGATATTTAAGGAAAATTATTAACAACTTTATCTTCATATGTTAGGCAACATATAAAAATGGACCAATTCCTCAAAAAGCACAATCTATGAGACCTCCATCAAGATGAAATAAATAGCCTGACTAGTCCTGTAATCATTAAAGAAACTGAAAACATAATTTCAAAGCTCCTGTAAAAGGAATCTCCAGGTCAAAATAGTTTTACTGGAGAATATCCTTTAACAAGTGAATATTTAAATAAACTGTGAAACATCTAAACTATGAAAAAATACTTAATAACAAAAAGAAACAAACTTTTGGTACACACAATTACCTGGATTGATATCCAGAGAATTAATTATGCTAGTGAGAAAAGTCAATTCCCTTCCAATTAAATACTGTATGATTCCATTCATATAACATTCTTAATATTAGTTTTCTATTGCTACTGTAATGAATTATCACAAATTTGGTAGGTTAAAGGAATATAAATTTAAAACATGAAATTTTATTTTCATATATAAAATTGGCAAAAAATAAAAATATTGGCCAAACTTAGAGTTGGTAAATGTTAGGGAACAGGAACTTTCATACTCTTCTGGTGGGGTTATAAATCAGTGTGCCATAAATAAATCAGGGCCATTGCACACTAAGTATCAAAATGTAAAATGAGTATAAATTTGTGCCAACAATCCCACTTCTAGAAATTTATCCTAAGTAGATAATGGCACAAGTGCAGAAAAATATATGAAAAAGTATTTTAATGCAAAATAATTTAACAATGTACAACAAACTTAAACAATATAATCATCCACCATTAAGGGTTGGTAGATAAATTATATTTTAATTCATATAATGAAATATTACACATTTAATAAAGTTGATGGTGCAGATCTGTTTGTTGACTTAAGAAAAAATTAAAACCATGTAGCTAGGTAAAAATGGTTACAGAGTATCAGGAAAAGAATAATCTCATTTTAAAATTTTTCTACTTCTATCTCTTTCTGAAAGAGAGAAAAATGAAGCATGTTCTCTTAGATGACAGTGGTTACCTTTAAGTGGTACAATTTGAGATGGATTTGATTTCCCTTTCCCTTTTGTCCTTGTATTTTTGGATCATTTTAATATTTTAATAATATGTATCATTTTAATAACTAAATATACTGAAGAAAGCATAGCATTGAAGAGTGAAAAGCATCTGTGAAGCCTTATGCATCATATGAGTCCTAAAATAAGTCAGGATGTGGAAGGCTGACATCATTAAAAATTTAGCAAGATGAACTTCAATTATAAAACACAGAATGATATATTAAAGATAAGAAACATAGAAAGTCTTATTATATTCTCTGAGCAATTTATTCAGGATATATTTAATAGTCTACACCATTATTTCAGTCTCATCATTTGCTTCTACTATGTATTTTTAAAATACATTTCCTGTATACAAATTTCTTAAATTAGCTAAAGGAAATGTACAAATGGCAGGATCTGTTTGTGCACAGAAGATTCAGTTCCTTTATAAATGAGAGGAACCAGCTCCTTGGACAATAATAATGATATCATAATGATAATAATAATAATGAAGAAAAGAGGAAGAAGATGAAGAAGGAGGAGTAGGAGGAGGATCGGAACTTGTAATTTTGGTCATCATATTCGACTGGATAATCAGTGACCTTAACACATGTCCCTGCATTTCTTTCCTGCTTCAAATTTCTAGAAGAGACATAACAAAATATAGTCATGAGAATACTGGAAAACATTAAATAATTTGTTATCATCGAAGAAATTACTTAATGGATACAATCAATGTACATTATTAGGATGAAGGATACACTAGAGACCCTGACCTTACCATTATGTAATATATCCCTGTAACAAAACTACACTTGTACCCAATAAATTTGTACAAATTTTTTAAAATGCTGAAAAACAAAATGACATTTCTAGTGCACAAGAAATTATGAGTACTCCCTGAAAGAAGAACATGAAGGAAAACCCCAGTCCTAAATGTATGTAGAAGAAAACTCAGAAAAGATAGTAACGGCTCAGAGGTGATCTAAAGCTGAAGTAGACAAATATAGGCTGTATCAAGAGCTCTGGGTGCAATTGTATCCAATTCAAGTACTAACCAGGCCTGATCCTGCTTAGCTTCCAAGATCAGATGAGGTCGGATGTGTTCTGGGTGGAATGGCTGTAGACATCGGTGGAACTGTCAATGTGTTTTGTTGATGGATTTGGTTTAAAGTAGCCAGATAGGTTATCTCTCCAAAATGCCTAGCAAGAAGCAGATAGCAGAGTTTTGCCACTAGCCTATAGCAATAGATGTGGATGATTCAATAAAAAATGAAACATAATGCCCACTATTATATTAATAAATTTGAATACCAAGATAAAATGGATGATTTCTAAATGAAACTATAAATGATAAAAAGTTACTCAGAGAGATCAAGACATGATGGCTGACTAGAGACAACACTTACTGGAACAGCCCTGAGGGAAGGAAAGGTTTCAGATAAAAGAGAGGGGATAAAGAGCACAGACCAGATATAGCTCAGAAGAATAAGTACCAGAGACTACCAGGGACCTCATGGAGGAAAATTGTGAAGCAGAGAAGAAAGAGGAAAAAGGAACAACAACAACAAAAAGATACTGGTGAGGATCAAACCCAGAGAGGCTCAGAGCCAAGTGAAGGTGTAAGAAGGGATTCTTTACTCCTTCCCACACTCTTTCAGTGATCAGTGGGCTACCAAGTTTCTTGAAAACTTTTCCCTTTCCACAAGCCCAAGAACAATGGAAACCATGAAATTGTGGGGAGAACTTGCATGATCCCAGAGCTTGGATATTCCATGTGTCATTTCCCCCAAGGAGACTGACCCAAGAGGCCAAAGAGCTGGAATTCTTCCATTTACACTCTTATCTTCCCCCATCCTTCCCCACCCACTGCAACAAGGAGAAGAATTTTTTTATTACATCAGCATATTATGGCAGTACAAATTTTTACGTTATGTTTTTTGCCCTTGGCCCCACGCCCCCCCCCCGAGTCAGAGCATCAAGCGTTTCCATTCCCCAGATGGTGCGCATCGCACCCATTATGTAGGTATATACCCATCCCCTCCTCCCCTCTCCCATCTGCCCAATGCCTGATAAATGTTATTCCTCTATGTGGACTTAGGAGTAGATCAGTGAAACCACTTTGATGGTGAGTACATGTAGTGCTTATTTTTTCCATTCTTGGGAAACTTCACTTAGTAGAATGGGTTCCAGCTCTACAGGAGGTGCTATATCACCATTGTTTCTTATAGCTGAATAATACTCCATGGTATACATATACCACATTTTATTAATCCACTCCTGTATTGAGGGGCACTTGGGTTGTTTCCACATCTTTGCAAGTATAAATTGTGCTGCTATAAACATTCTGGTGCAGATGTCTTTTTTATAGAGTGTCTTCTGTACTTTGGGGTAGATGCCCATTAATGGGATTGCTGGATCAAATGGTACACCTACTTGTATCTCATTGAGGTATCTCCATATTGCTTTCCACAGAGGTAACACTAGTTTACATTCCCACCAGCAGTGTATTAGTGTTCCTATCTCTCCACATCAATGCCAACATTTATTGTTTTGGGACTTTTTGATAAAGGCCATTCTCACTGGAGATATGTGATACTTCATTGTGGTTTTAATTTACGTTTCCCTGATGATTAGAGATGTTGAGAATCTGTTCATATGTTTCTTGCCATTTTGTCTTCTACTGAAAAGTTTTATTTTATTTTATTT
This sequence comes from Cheirogaleus medius, assembly GCA_008086735.1. Lineage (NCBI taxonomy): Eukaryota > Metazoa > Chordata > Mammalia > Primates > Cheirogaleidae > Cheirogaleus > Cheirogaleus medius. Next base: position 1,046,494 of record VBSM01003162.1, read on the forward strand.
TATTTTAAATAATTTATTTATTTTTTCAGCATATTATTGGGGTACAAATGTTAAGGTTACATACATTGCCCTTGTTCCCTCTCCCCCCTTGAGGCAGAGCTTTAAGTGTGTCCATTCCCCAGTTGGTGCTCATCACACTAATTATGTATGCATATACCCATCCCCTTCCCCTCCACCTGCCCAACACCTGATGGATGTTATTCCTACACGTCCACTCAGGTGTTGATCAGTTAATACCAATATACTGGTGAGTACAGCTGGTGCTTTTTTTCCATTCTTGATATACTTGACTTAGTAGAATGAGTTCCAGCTCTATCCAGGAAAATACAAGAGGTGCTATAACACCACTGTTTCTTAGAGCTGAATAGTACTCCATGGTATATATATACCACATTGTATTAATCCACTCATGTATTGATGGACAGTTGGGTTGTTCCAACATCTTTGCAATTGTGAATTGTGCTGCTATAAACCTTTGAGTGAAGGTGTCTTTTTTATAGAGTGACATTTGTTCTTTTGGGTAGATGCGTAGTAATAGGATTGCTGGATCAAATGGTAGATCCATTTGTTTTGCTTTATGATATTTCCATATTGCTTTCCACAGAGGTTGAACTCATTTGCATTCCCACCAGCAATATAGGATTGTTCCTATCTCTACACATTCACACCAACATTTATTGTTTTGGGACTCCAGCCATTCTCACTGGAGATAAGTGATATCTCATTGTAGTTTTGATTTGCATTTCCCTGATGATTAGAGATGTTGGGCATTTTTTTATATGTTTGTTGGCCATTATTCTGTCTTCTTTTGGAAAGTTTCTGTTTATGTCTTTTGCCCACTTTTTGATAGGGTTGTTTGATTTTTTTTTCTTGCTGATTTTCCTGAGTTCTAAATACATTCTAGTTATCAGCCCTTTATCTGACGTGTAGCATGTGAATATTTTAACCCATTCTGTAGGTTGTCTGTTTGGTCCTGTGACAGTTTCTATGGCTGTGCAGAGGCTTTTAAATTTGATCAGGTCCCTTTTATTTATTTTTGTTGTTGTTGTGATTGTCTTTGTGGTCTTCTTCATAAATTCTTTGCCTAGGCCAATGTATAGAAGAGTATTTCCAACATTTTCCTCTAGAATTATTATGGTTTCACACCTTAGGCTTATGTCTGTTTCCCTGTGTGAGTTGATTTTTGTGAGAGATGAGAGGTGTGGTTCCTGTTTCAGTATTCTAGATGTGGCTATCCAGTTTTCCCAGCACCATTTATTGAATAAGGATTCTTTTCACAATGTGTGTTTTTGTCTGCTTTGTCAAAGATTAAATATATATATCAGGATGGTTTTATATCTGGGTTCTCTGTTCTGTTCCACTGATAATGTCCCTGTTCTTGTGTCAATACCAAGTTTTTTAAAATTATAATAGCCTTTTAGTATAGTTAGAAGTCTGGTAAATTGATACTTCCCATTTTGTTTTTATTGTCTCATATTGTTTTCTCTATACGAGGCCCTCTCTGCTTCCATACAAAGCATAAAATTATTTTTTCTATATCTTTGAAAAATGATGTTGGTAATTTAATAGGGATTTCCTGGACTCTGTAGATCACTCTGGGTAGCATAGACATTTTCACAATGTTGATTCTGCTGACTGACAAACATGGTATGCTTTTCCGCCTGTTTACATCCTCTGCTATTTCCTTTCTCATTGTTTTGTAGTTCTCCTTGTAGAGTAATTTTACCTTCTTAGTTAAATATATTCCTAGGTACTTTATTTCCTTTGTTGCTATTGTGAAAGGAATTGAGTCTTTGATTTGGTTCTCAGATTGACTGTTATTGGCATATATGAATGCCTCTGATTTGTGTCTATTGATTTTGCATCCTGAGACTTTACTGAATTCATTTATTAGCTCAAGGAGTCTCTTGGTTGAATCCTTGAGATTGTCTAGGTATAATGTCATTTCATCAGTAAAGAGTGAGGTTTTGGTCTCCTCTGCCCCAATTTGGACTCCCTTAATTCTGCTCTCTTGTCTGATTGCTGTAGCAAGGACTTCCAGGACTATGTTGAATAGAAGTGGAGATAGTGGGCAACCTTGCCTTTTTCCAGTTCTTAGTGGGAATACTTTAAATTCTTTCCCATTCAGTATGATGTTGCCTGCAGGTTTGTCATATATGGCTTATAGCATTTTTAGGTAAGCCCCTTCTATGCCTATTCTGTTAAGGGTTCTTATCATAAAAGGGTGTTGAATTTTGTCAAATGCTTTTTCTGAATCTATTGAGATGATCATATGGTCTTTCTTTTTGCTTCTGTTTATGTAGTGAATTACATTTATAGGTTTGCATATGTTGAACCATACCTACATCTCTGGGGTGAAGCCCACATGGTTGTGATGGATTATTTTCTTGATAAGCACCTGCATTCAGTTAGCTAAGATTGCGTTGAGATTTTTTTTATCTATATTCATAAGTAATATTGGTCTGTAGTTTTTTGTTGTTGTTGTTGTTGCATGCCTTCCTGGTTTTGGTATCAGGTTACTTAATGAAACTAATATTTCATAAAATGTGTTGGGGTGGATTCCTTCCTCCTCAAAGTAGCAAAATAATTTCTACAGGACAAGCACCAGTTCTTCTTTGTAGGTGTGGTAAAATTCACGTGTGAAACCATCTGGTCTGGGAATTTTCTTTTTAGGAAGATTTTTTTATTGCCATATCAATATCTGTACTTCATATTGGTCTGTTCAGGAATTCTATTTCTTCCTGGTTGAGCCTAATGAGGTTGTGTATTTCTAAGAATTTGTCCATTTCCTCCACATTTCCCAGTTTGTGTGCATAATGGATTTTTTGTATTCATAAACTATATCTTGTATCTCTATGACATCAGTTGGAATTTCTCTTTTATTTTTCCCGTTGGAGCTTATTAGAGATTGTTCTTTTCAGTTTTTCATTAATCTAGCCAGAGGCATGTCGATTTTGTTTATTTTTTCAAAGAATCAACTTTTTGTTTTATTTATTTATTTATTTATTTTTATTTTCATTATTTTATTTCACAAAGGAAAGAACTGAGGCTTAGAGAGATGAATAATACCCCGCACGTCACATAATCGTCGTGCAGGCGAGATCCAAACTGAGGTCTTTCTGTCTCCAAT
>VBSM01003162.1:1052935-1077636 GCA_008086735.1 Cheirogaleus medius
CAAGGGCATTATTTGAAACCCAAAAATTTGTACCCCTATAAATTGCTGAAATAAGAAAAAAAAAGATTAAAAAAAAGACTAAGTTATATGACATCAAACCTTCCACATTATCTTTTTCTTGGCTTCCAATTGCTTGAGATATTGTTTTCCTTCCCCTTGAGTCTCAATGCATAGTTTTAGGTTCAATGTGCTTCATGAAGACAGCAGTTACTTGGCTTGTGTGTATTTATCCATTCAGCCAGCCTATGTTTCTTTACTGGGCAATTCAAGCCATTCACATTTATTGAGAGTACTGATAGGTAGGTCAAATTTATGTTTATCCTGTTGGGTTGAACTTTGTTGCTTTGTTTTCTCTCTTCCGTCATTATGATATCTGGCCTTCGATGTTTAGCTTTTTAATGATTTCTATTCGTGTTTATTGTGCTTATCTGTGGGTAACACTGTTTTGAGTACTTCTTGTAGGGCTGGTCTTGTCTTGTTGAAGTCCTTCATCTTTGCTTATCTTAGAATGTCTTTATTTATCCTTCGTATACAAAATTTAGTTTTGTAGGGTAGAAGATTCTAGGCTGGGCATTATTCTATTTGAGAAGAGTAAGCGTGGGGCCCCAGTCTCTTCTTGCTTGCAAGGTCTCAGTTGAGAAATCAGGCGTTATTCAGATCGGCTTTCATTTGTATGTTACTTGTTTCTTTTGCCTTAGAGCCTGTGGAAAGGTGTTTTTCGTGGATATTTTGGTCAGTCTGATGACTGCATGTTATGGTGTCTTCCTGTTTGCAATGAATCTCTCAGGAGGCCTTTGAGCTTCTTGTAGCTGGATCTAGATTTTTAGCAAGGCCTGGGAGATTTTTTCTCTATTATGTCTTCAAATAGCTTATCCAACCCTTGTGTATTTTCTTCTTCACCCTCATGGATGTTCATAACTCTCACATTAGGCTTCTTCACATAACCCCACATTTCTTGTAGGCTTTGTTCTTTTCTCTTATTTCTCTGCTCTATCTCTATGACTGACTTATTTATTTGGAAGTTGTTATCTTCAGTCTCTGAGATTATTTCTTCTTTTTAATGTACTCTGTTCTTGAGGCTTTCCAATGTGTTTTGTAATTCCTTGAATAAAATTTTCATTTTCAGGAGTTCAGTTTGATTTTTCTTTAATATTTCAATTTCTTTAGTGAATTTTTCTTCCAAGTCCTGGATTTTTTTTTTGTGGTTTCTTTGTGTTGGTTTTCCATTTTTTTCTTACTTATCATTGAGTTTTCCTATAATCCATATTCAAAATTCTTCTTCTGCCATCATAGTGTTCTGAATTTTGTTAATGTTCATTGCTAGAATAGCTGGTTCCTCTTTGGAGATGTACTTTCCACTGATTCTTCATACTTCTAGAGTTCTTTCGCTGAGTCCTTCCCATCTGGATCAGCGGTTTCTCTCCACCTTTCAGTTTTCAGTTGGAATGTAAGATGCTCTGTTTAGGCTCTATTCCAGTAGATGCTGTTTAGGAGCAAGGAAGATTACAACAGATGCCTGGATGTGTGCGCTTCTATGTTTGCTTGGTCTGCCGCTAGGGGGAGTCACTAATATTTTGTTCAGGGTTCTTCGACTATTGGGGGGATGCTTCTGATGGGAGGGGTTATCTGTTGCGCCCATTGTGGTCTCTTGCCAGGATTATTGCTCCCTGACTATTGACCCCACTTTTGGCAGCCCGTCAGATGCAGAAATCCAGCCCCAATACTATGATCCTAGGGGATGACCTAAACCAGCCTGTGAAGCAAAGTCACCTGGCTGTTAACTATTCATCTGTGCCAAGGCCCTGTGAATTCATGCTAGTCACCAAGGGAAAGTGACTTTTCTTGTGTCTCCCTACCTCTAGGGGTGGAGCCTACCACTTTTGGTGTGAAAGTTGCTGGTTAGGGGAAGGGGGTGGTTCCCCAGTCTGCCCAGCACCCCAGTGCCTGTAAATCCCATAGGTGTTCTCCTCCCATGACTGGGGAAGTATTCAGAATCCACCCATCAAAACGGTCCTGGCTAGTTGACCATAAGTGTTGGAAGGTTGGAGCTTGTTGTGAGATTCCCCGAGCTGGCAGAAGGGAGCTGCACAACAGCATAGCACACCACAGTTGTCTGGGTTGTGGACCCCAAAAATGATGACCGCTTGCCCATGGAGCACTAGCATTGGGGGCAACTGTTCAGGAGTTGGCAGATCCTGGATCAGGGAGCTGAGTCATCAGGATGCTCCATTGTTTCTTTTATGTTGTCCTCTCAAAATCTAATGCCTGTCCATTAGGAGCTCTCACTCTTTCTGACCCACCCTGAGCATGCCTATTTGCCTACAGCAGTTTCGAGGTTAGAGTACCATACTTAGTGTTCACCTCTGTTGTTCTGGATTCCACTTACTGCTAGAGGAAAGTTACCTGTCTCCTAACTCCCTCCAGCAGTAGCTCAGACCAGTCCCTCCCCTGCCCAGTACAGTCCTGCCACAGAGCTTTGGGGGTTCCAGATGCTTCCCACTATCATTTTGTCTAGAAAGCCCCACATCTTTTGCTGCGATTTTGTACCGACTTCAGGCAGGTCCCTGTCTGAGTGGGTGTGGAGGTCAGTGGGGAAGCAGAACATTCTGCTGTGGGTGTGATTTCACTGCACTCGCTGGCCAGGTGGGCACAGCCATCCCATGCTCTACTCTCTATTGTTTGTCTTGCATTCTCCAGATTTTGTGATCCTATTTCCCATTCATCTTTTTTTTTTCCTGTTTTGCATGTCCCACACTGATTCTATGCCAATTCACCATGCTCTTCTTGTGTGGCAGAGCTCCACTCATGTGTAGCAAACCAAGATCTACACCTCTTTCTCTGGGAGCAGGAATCCAGGAGGTCACCTTTACTCAACCCTTTTTGTCTCCCCCAGGAGATCAATTTGATCTGAGAATTTGGCCAGTGGCCACCTTTCCCCAGCTGGTGCATCCTCCAGTCTGAGGATTCCACAGAGAGTCAGGCCTATGCCTGTCTCCTTGAGGATCTTCAGTGGACTTGGCATGCCCAATCTGGGAGTTCTCTGCCTGACAGTGTTTCCTGGAAATGCACACCAGCAGGTCATACATGCACGCCAGATCCCATGACCCCAGGATTCGAGTGGGTGGTTAAGGGACACAGGGGGAAGATTTGGGAGGTGGACTCAGGAGGTGAGGGAGCCCACATGAGTGGAACCAATTGGAGAATACTGTAGTGGTCTGAGAAATAGCAATCTGGGGGAGTTCCATCCCCCACACACAAAAGGCTCACTGTCAAACAATGGTGGGTCCTCTGTTGAGGAAAATCCTAGCACATGGCACCATAGCAACTGAAGGTGGTATGTTCCAGTACCCACTTGCAACTGGACACCAGAGGGCAGGAGTAATGCAAGAGGGGTGAAGCTCAATCCTGACAGCAAGTCAGGGAATTGTGGCCATTCCTTCTCAAGCAGCCTTCCTGGTTTGGAAAGTCAGCCTTGACACTCCTTCCAGTTTCTTTCCCTAGTGGCCTGAAAAATGACCTTAGATCCCTGATGAGGTTCAAAGACACATTGGCAGACTAGGGAGGATCCCCCAGTGGGTAAGATTTTAGCCTGGAGTGTTATAGAAGCTGTGTAGCATGTTCAGGTACCCATTTACAACCAGACACGAGAGAGCAGAGGTAATGCAAGAGGTGCCCAGCTGACCCCTCTCCCAGTGGCTCTCCCTAACAGCTGGGAAAATGACCTTCAAGCCTCTCCCAAACCCTTGGGCAATCAAATGCTCCTTCTGAGGTACTAGAACTTGTTACAGGGAGAAAAGAACAACTCTGCAGTTGGCTCTTTTCTGCAAGCATCAAACACTGACAGGGAGAACAACTCTATAGCTCATTACAGCATCTTTCAACTCAATGAAACAAGGTATGGCTGATTCTTAATCACAAGCATCATCTACCATCTCAAAGATTAAGCTGGTACAATTCACACTGCTGGAAGAGGTGAAGAGAGCAGGATAGAAGTAACTTGTGGGGACACAGCTTTTAGGAGACAAACAAAAGTTTGTTCACTGTAGCCCTCTGGGTTGATTGGGGAGCTGCTCAAAATCTGTGCAGAGACATTTCATCAGAGAACAGGTGCAGCAGAGATCTGGTGACTGCCAGTCCTAGTTTTATGCAACTGATGTCATCTTGATGGCTCTGGCACATGAAGCCAGGACTGCCAGTGACCCAGCCTTCTAGCAATAGCCTTTGTATCACTCCTCATAGGCCAGGGAGGGATCAGCAGCTCCCATGTATTGTGCCCTGTGAATTTCAGCTGAAAATGTCTCCTACTTGGTGTGGGAGCTGAGCAGAGGAGGATAGCCAGACACCACAGGCACCACTTGTGAAGACTGAGGTGACTGCCTCAGTGGATCCTAGGTGTGGAGAGAGAACCTTGGCTGACCAGCACCTCTGGCTCACCTATGCAGATGCTGGGCTGCAGAGAAAAATGTCTGCCTGTCTGACTGGGCATCAGCAGTCCCCACACTGGTGGAACAGCCCCACATGTGGTTGGCTTTGCCTCTGAAATCCCCAGAGACAGCTCTGAAGCTCTTATTGTTCCTGAGTTGAAGACTCTGCCCCTGTAGATCCAGAGCCCCCACAGGGCCTCCTATTCCATGCTTAAGACTTCAGAGTTATGGCTGGACGCCAAGACCCCAGCACTGAATCTCCACCACTACTGCTAGGATGGCATAACCTCTCTGAGGTCTAACAATTCACTCAGAACCCCCTGCCCTGAGAAGCCATACTCCTGGACTTGGCTCAAGACCATTCCTAGCAAAGGGAAAGAGGGGCCTTGCAATACTATAACTCAAAGCCAAGAGAAGAGAAGCCAGATGAGAAGAAAATAGCAAAAGAACCCTGGAAACATGAGAAAAGAAAATAGTTTGACACCCCAAGGGAACACAATGGAGCTACAGTTGAGGAAATTGCCAAAATGGCAGAAATGGATTTCAGAATATGGATGGCAAATAACATGAATGGAATAGAAGATATAGCCAAAGCAATCTTAAACAAAAAGAATAAATTGGGAGGCATCAGTCTACCAGACTTCAAACTTTACTACAAAGCTATAGTAACCTAAACAGCATGTAACTGGCACAAGAACAGAGATCTAGACCTTTGGAATAGGACGGAGATCTCAGAAAGAAAATCATCCTCATATTGTCATATAATCTTCAACAAAGCAGACAAAAGTATACTATGGAGCAAAGAAACTCCATTCAATAAGTGGTGCTGGGAAACAGGATATCCACATGCAGAAAATTGAAACTGGATCTCTACCTTTCACTTCTCACAAAAATCAAGTCATGATGGAAAAGAGTTAACCCAAAGGCATGAAACCTTAGGAATTCTGGAAGAACATCAATAAGGGAGTACAAGAAAATGCACAATGTTGGACAAGCTATTTGAGGATATAATAGAGGAAAATTTCCCAGGTCTTGTTAAAAATCTAGATATCCAGTTACAAGAAGCTCAAAGGACTCCTAGGAGATTCATTTCAAAGAGGAAGACACCATGACACACAGTCATCAGACTTAAAAAAGCAACCACAAAAGAGGCCTTACTACTAGCTATAAGGCTAAAGAAGCAGGTAATCTGTAAAGGACAACCCATGAGAATAATGGTTGACCTCAGAACTGAGACCTTACAATCAAGAAGAGACTGGAGACACATTCTCACTCTTCTTAAAAAGATAATGCCCAGCCTAGAATCGTGTACCCTGCAAAACTAAGTTTCATATACGAAGGAGAAATAAAGACCTTCTCAGACAAGCAAAGCCTGAGAGAATTCGTCAAGACAAGACCTGTTCTCTGGGATGTACCAAAACAGTGCTACACACAGATCAGTACAATAAACAGTCACCAATGTAAAATTGTTCAAAAGCTAAAAGTCTAAGGCCAGATATCACAATGACGCAAGAGAGAAAACAAAGCAACAAAGTTCCACTCAATAGGTTGAAAAGAAATCTGCCCCACTTATCAATTCTATCAATAAATGTGAATGGCTTGAACTGCCAACTGTGAGTCATAAGCTGGCTGAATGAATAAATATACACAAGGCAAGTATCTTCTGTCTTCAGGAAACACATCTAACCTACAAGAATGCATTAACACTCAAGGTGAAGGGATGGGATAGAAAACAATATTTCAAGCAAATGGAAGCCAAAAGAAAGCTGCCACAGGGGTTCTGATTTTAGATAACTTATTCCTCAAATCAACAAAAGCAATGGAAAACAATCAGTGTCACTATATAATGGTGAAGGGTACAGTTCAAAAAGAAAACATAAGAATTCTAAATATTTATCCACCTAACTCAGGTGCACGCAGATTCATAAGGCAAATCCTATTTGATCTAAATGAAATGATAAACAGCAACACTGTGACAGGCAGAGACTTCAATCCCCATCTGAAAGAACAGGACAGATCCTCCAAACTAAAATAAACAAAGAAACAGTGTACTTAAACAGAACTCCAGAACAAATAGGCCTGACTGACATTTACAGAACATTATACCTAAAAACCACTGAATTTATGATTTTTTCATCAGGTCTGAAACATTCTCTAAGATTGAAGATAGCCTAGACCACAAAGCATGTCTCAATAATATTTTTTAAAAATAGACCTTATACCATCTATCTTCTGAAACAACAGTGGAATAAAATTAGAAATCAATCACAACAGTAACTCTTGTCTCTACACAAAGTCATGGAAACTAAACAACCTTCTGCTCAATGATTATCATGTTGAGGAAATCAAGATGGAAATCAAAATATTCTTTGAACTAAATGACAAATGATACACATGTTATTAAATTCTGTGGGCCACAGCTAGAGCACTCCTGAGAGGAAAATTTATATCCATGAATGCCTACATCCAAAAGGCAAAAGATCACAAGTAAACAATCTAATGAATGATCTCAAAAAACTGGAAAAGGATGAGCAAACTGACCAAAAATCCTTCAGAAGAAAAGAACTCAAAAATATCAGAGCAGCACTAAATGAAATTGATAACAAAAAAGCTGTACAGATGATTAACAAAACAAAAAGTTGGTTCTTTGAGAAAAATAAACAAAATTGACACACTGTTTCTGGAATTATGAGAAGCAGAAAAGAAAGGACTCTAATAACCACCATCAGGAATGAAAAAGGAGAAATTACAACTGATGCCATGGATATACAAAATATCATTTATGAATTCTATAAAAAAACTCTATGTACATAAACTTGAAAATGTGGAGGAAATGAACATATTATGAGAAACACACATTCTTCCTAGGCTCGAACAGGAAGAATTAGAATTCCTGAACAGAACAATATCAAGTACTGAAATTGAAGCGGCAACAAAAAATACCTTCCTAAAAAGAAGAGTCTCAGATGATATGGTTTCACATCCAAATTTTACTAGACCTACAAGAAGTGCTGGTTATCTTTCAGAATTTATTCCACAACATCGAGAAGGAAGGACTCCTACCCAACACATTTTATGAAGCCAACATCAGCCTGATACCAAAACCAGGAAAGGCTGCAACTACAACAACAACAACTACAACAACAACAACAAAACTACAGACCAATATCCCTTATGAATATAGATGCAAATAATTCCCAACAAAATCCTAGCAAACTGAATTAAGGTATTTATCAGAAAATAATCCATTATGACCAGGTGGGCTTCATCCCAGGGATGCAGACATGGTTCAACATATGTAAATCTATAAATGTAATTCACCACATAAAAATAAGCAAAAACAAAGACCATATGATCCTTTTAATAGACCCATAGAAAGCATTAGCCATAATTCAGCACTGTAATAATATAAGAATGCTTAAGAACATAGGCATAGATGGCACTTACCTAAAAATGATACAAGCCATATATGACAACCCAACAGCCAACATCATATTGAATGGAGAAAAACTAAAAGCATTCCTACTTAGAACTGGAACCAGACAAGGTTGCTCTCTATACTTGCTTCTATTCAACATAGTAATGGAAGTACTAGCCAGAGCAATCAGAGAAGAGAAGGAAATCAAGGGCATCCAGATGGGGGCAGAAGAGGTCAAACTATCACTCTTTGCTTACAATATGATCTTATTTCCAGAAAAATCCCAAATATTCTGTCATGAGACTACTGGAATTGATAAACAAATTCAGCAAAGTCTCAGGTTACAAAATGAATGCACAAAAATCCATAGTATTCCTATACCTCAACAACAGTCAAACTGAGCACCAAATCAAAGGTTTGATATCCTTCACAATGGCAACAACGAAAACAAGATACCTAGGAATATATTTAACTAAGGAGATAAAAGACCTCTACAGGGAGAACTATGAAACACTGAGGAAGGAAATAGCAGAGGATATAAACAGGTGGAAAACCATACTATGCTCATGGGTTGGCAAAATCAACATTGCTAAAATGTCTATACTACCAAAAGAAATCTACAGATTCAACGCAATCACTATTAATATCAACAACATTTTTTTGCAGATCTAGAAAAAATAATTCTGTACTTTGCATGGACCAGATAAGACCCCATATAGCAAAAGCAATGTTTTGCATAAAGAATAAATTGTGAGGCAGGAATTTACCAGACTTCAAGCTATACTATAAGGGTATAGTAACCAAAACAGCATGGAACTGGCACAAGAACAGAGACATAGACCACTGGAACAGAACTGAGAATGCAAATATAAAACTTGCATCCTATAGCCATTTAATCTTTGACAAGGCATACAAAAACATGCACTGGGGAAAAGAATCCTTATTCAATAGCTGTTGCTGGGAAAATTGGACAGCCACATGTAGAAGACTGAAACAGGATACACACCTTTCAACTCTCACGAAAATCAACTAATGGTGGATAACAGACTTAACTCTAATGCATGAAACTAGAAGAATTCTAGCAGAATGTTGGAAAATCTCCTAAAGACGTTGGCCTAGTCAAAGAATTCATGAAGACGACCCCAAAAGCAATCATGGCAACAACAAAAATAAATAAATGGGATTGATCAAATTAAAAATCTTCTGCACATCCAAATAACCTATCAGGAGAGCAAAGAGACAACCTACAGAATGGGAGAAAATATTCACATGTTACATATCCAATCAAGGGCTGATAACTAGAATTTATATAGGGACATTACAACTGATATTACAGATATACAAAATGCCATCCATGAATACTACATAAATCTCTATGTGCATAAAGTAGAGAACATATAGGAAATTGACAAGTTCCTGGAAACACACAACCTCCTAAGACTGAAGTAGCAAAAAAGGGAACACCTGGATGATAACAAACAGTGAGATCAAAATAGTAATAACACTGTCCCCCAATAAAATAAAAAACAAAACCCTGGATGAGATGGATGCCCAGCCACATTCTTTCAGAGCCCCAAAGAAAAACCTGGTATCCATAATATAGAAATTATTTGATAATATTTGCAATCCTCCCCATATCATTCTATGAAGCCAGTATCACCTTGATACCAAAGCCGGAGAAGTACACAACAACAGCAACAACAAAAACCTACAGACCAATATCTCTTATTAATATAGATGTAAAATCCCTCAATAAAATACTAGCAAACTTAGTTCAACAACACATGAGAAATATATGCCATCAGGAGCAAGTGGACTTCATCCCAGAGATTCAAGGATGATTTGATATACATAAACCAATAAATGTGATTAACCACATGAAAGCAGAGAATTCAAAGACCATATGATCACTTCAATAGATTCAGCAAAATAATTCGACAAAAATCTATCACCCGTACATGATAAAAATCCTCAACAAACTAGACATAAAAGGAACATATCTCTGAATTTTAAAGGTCTATATAACAAACCCACAACCAACATAATACTGAAAGAGTAAAAGTTGAAAGAATTCCCCCTAAGAACTGGAAGAAGACAAGGATGCCCATTCTCACTACTTCTACTTGACATAGTGCTAGAAGTCCTAGCCATAGCAATCGGGCAAGAGAAAGAAATAAAGTGTATCCACATTGGGAAAGAGAAGTTTAAACTATCACTGCTCTGTGATGATATGATCTTGTATGTAGAAAACCCCAAAGATTCCACCAAGAGTTTTTCAGAATTGATAAATAATTTCAGCAAAGTCTCAGGATACAAAATTGATTTACTTATGTACAGTAGCATTTCTATATACAAATAACAGTAAAGATGAGATTCAAAGCAAGGACACAATAACAGTCACAATAGTTTCAAAGTAAATATAATACCTAAGAATATATTTAACATAGGAGGTACAAGATTTCTATAAGGAGAACTATGTTTCTCTAAGCAAACAAACTGCAGAGGGCAAAAACAAATTGAAAAACATATCATACTCATGGAAAGATAGAATCAACATTACTAAAATGTCCATACTACTAAAAGTGATTTACAAATTCAATGCAATCACTGTCCTATTGCTAACAGCATACTTCACAAATCTCGAAAAAATAATCTACACTTCATTTGGAACCAGAAAAGAGCCCAAATAGCCAAAGCAATCTTAAGGAAAAAGAACAAATACGGAGGCATCACATTAATAGACTGAAAACTATTAAAAGGCTATGGTTATGTATATTATGGTTATGTATATTGCCCATGCCCCCCTCCCTCCTCAAGGCAGAGCCTCAAGCATGTCCATAACCATAATATTTCTACCCCCATAATATGCTGAAATAAAAAAAAATAAATAAAACACACACACACAAAAATAAATAAATAAATAAATAAATAAATAAATAAATAAAAAGGCTATGGTAACCATAACAGCATGGTGCTGGTACAAAAATAGAGACATATACCATTGAAACAGAACAGAGAACAAAAATATAAAACAATCTACCCACAACCAATTGATCTTCAACAAAGCAGACAACAATGTACAATGGGGAAAAGAAGCCCTATTCAATAAATGGTGTTGAGAAAATTGAATACCCACATGCAGAAGAATGATACAGGACCCATACCTGTCATCACTCACTAAACTAATTCAAAATGAATAAAAGACTTAAATGTAAGGCGTGACACCACAAGGATTCTACAGGAAAATATTAGAAACTCTTCCAGATTTCAGCCAAGGCAAAGAATTTATGACTAAGACCCAAGTGACAATCATGGCAACAACAAAAATTTGTAAATGGGGTTTACTTAAAGGGCTTCTTCACAGCTAAGGAAACTATCAACATTGTAAATAGACAACCTACAGAATGTGAGAAAATATTCACAAGTTATACATCTGATAAAGGGTTAATATCCAGAATTTACAAAGAACTCAAGCAAATCAAAAGAAAAAAAAAACAACCCTATTAAAAAGTGAGCATAGGAGACCCAAGATGGCTAACTAGAGACCTATCTTGTGGAACAATCCTGGCAGAAGGTTAGCAAGTTGGACTGAGGAGAGCAGAGAACAATTATAGCTTAGATGCAGACCATGGGGAGAGACAGCAGAAGAGTCTTGGGACCCCAACAAGAGTAGCTGTGAAGCTGAGGGATAGGAGGATAGAATATAGAGTTTGGTGGCATGGACAAAATCCAGGGAGTCCTGGAGCCCAGTGAAAGTGTAATGGGGTCTCCCCTCAGCCATCTGGGTGCCTCTGGCCAGCAGTGGTTTACAAGGCTCTCATCCCATGGTGGAGTGCCACAAAGGACCAGAGAGCTGACTTTCCTGTATCTGGACGACTCCTCCTCTGCACCTTCTCCATGTCTGGCATCCCAGAATGTAATTTTAGCTCAAGCTAGCTTGTAGCTGCTGTCCCTCCTTCCCAATAACAACTGCAAAAGTCCTCTATGCTGAGAGACTTGTCTCTCCATGATAGGGGCATATTCTCAGCTGAACCCACCTTGGAGAGTGTAGCTGCAGTGGCTATGGCTCAGACAGGTGGGCAGGAACTGGTGCCCCCTGGACATAAGAGAAGTGCAGGAAGACCAGAGTCCCTCTCCCCACCATAGTGGTCACTAGAGTTCTCTATGCTAAAAGACTTGCTTTTCAGTGCTTGGGATGCTCTACCACCCAAGTCAGCAGGACAGCTGCAGTTTGTGATCTTCCTGCACACAGGCATTTGGTGTGTACATTCGCTGGAAGCTCAGACAGGTGGGAAAAACTTGGTGCACCCTAGTCATGAGAGCAGAGTGCAGAGAGATAGGGAATAGGTCGTGGTTCCAGGCTTGGGTGGCAAGAAAGCCCTGTGACCATATCCAAAGGAAGGGAGTGGAGGAGCATGGGGGAGTGGGGGACTGTGAGTACTCTCCATACCCCAACACCCACTAGAGAATTGCCATACTGTAGAAGGCTGCAGCACTGGGACTGAGTTAGAATAGCCCCTAGTTCCCATGACAACTGAATGCCTAAGGTGAACAGGATGTGGCAGAGCTGTAATTCCTTCCACCATTCACTTCAACAGGAAGTGAAGCTTGATGCAAGAGACTCACGAGCAGCCACTACTCACCTAGTTGGAGCATGCCCCAGGCAGATACCATTGCAGATAGAGAGACCTACCTCCCTTGCCTTGGGGTCTAGTGGTGTAAAAGGGGTGCACAATTGGAGATCCCATACCTGTCAGTATCACATGGAGATGCATGCCAGTGGGTCAAACACATGAACTATGGGGTAGCTCCAAAGTGGGTCTTGGGCAGAGAGAGAATGGACATGGACTGATCAGGGGGGAAAGTGCTGTGGAACTCCAGGGAGGGCACATTCTCAACCCCACAGGGAAACCAGTTCAGTGGAAGGGGTAGGAAAAAGCCTGTCTTGGGGCCATAACAATCACACAATTAGGCTCCTCCTATCAGGAGCAGCTCCCCAGATTTGGAGAGATAGCCTTGAACTCCATATCAGTGGTTTCCCATAGTGGACAAATAAGCAATCTCTGAGCCCCCATGACGTTTAGCAAAGCACCTCCCTCAGGCATTCACATTCAAGCCACAGTCTATCATGCTCCTTCCCCAATCTCAGGGAAAATAGGAAACAAGCAACCCCCTGGGAGATACAGGGCCTCTCCTAAAGCTTGGGACATTCATGTGCCCCACCTGTGGGACCAGAGCCTACCACAGGCACAAATGATTACCATGGCAGCTGTCTCCTCCATGCAAACTACAATCAATGACAGTGGGAACAACCCCATAGCTAAACATAGTGCCTTCCCATTTAAGCAATTAAGGAGCAGCAGATTCATACCCACAATTACAATTCACCAGCTCAGATTAAGCTGAGGGACCAGCCTATTACACTCCATTGAAAAAAGGTGAAGACAACATGTTAGAGGTAACCTGAGAGGATCAGCAAACCTGATAACACACCCCAAAGGCAAGTCAGGACCAGCACTCCTCTCCCTGGCATGATCAGGGACCAATCTTTGGGGACTCAGAGACAGGGCCATAAGCCAGCTTTAGAACCTCCAGCCTTTGATTAAGAGGACAGATGAGAAGGGATCTGAAAGAACTCCAGTAACACGAAAACTCAGAGTGAAAGGACACCCCCAATAGAAATCAAGGACTCTTCACCAATGGATACCAACCTAAATTGGTACCAACCTAAAGAATTTCTAACATGGATTGTAAGAAAGCTCAATGAAATACAAAATAAAATAGAAAGCCACCACAAAGAAGCCAAAAAAATAATGCAGGAAATGAATGAAAAATTCTCTAAAGAAATCAAACTATTAAAGAAAAAGCAAATAGAAGTCCTAGAAATGAAAATATTAATTCAAGAAATTACAAAGCACAGTGGAAAGCCTTAGGAATAGGCTAGATCAAGCAGTAAAAAAATCTCAGAGGATGAAGATAACACCCATGAGCTAAAAAATCAGACAATGAGAAAGAACAGATAAATATGAGGAACGAACAAAGCCTACAAGAAATGTGGGATTATGTAAAGAGGCCAAGCATAAGAATCATGGGCATTCATGGGGGTGAAGAAGAAATTATACAAGGGTTAGATAATTTATTTGAGTGAATAATAAACAACAATTTCCCTGCCCTAGCTAGAAATCTAGATATCCAGGTACAAGAAGCACTCCTGGGATATTCATTGTGAAAAGGCAGTCACCACATCACATAGTCATTAGGCTGGCCAAAATAAACACAAAAGAGGCTTTCCTAGGACCAATAAGGCAAAAACAGCAGGTAACCTATGAAAGGAAACCTATCAGACTAACTGCAGACTTCTAAATTAAAACCTTACAAGCCAGAAGGGACAGGAAAATATCCTAAGTTTTCTAAAACAGAATAATGGCCACCATAGAATTTTGCATCATGCAAAACTAAATTTATTATATGAGGGAGAAATTAAGACTTTTCCAGACAAGTGATCACTGATGGAATTTGCAAAGACTAAATCTACCCTTCAGGAAGTATTCAGATCTGCATTATACACAGATCTGCACAATAGATGTCCACCAGTGTAAAAGCATCCATAAGCTTAATTTCAGAACCAAACTACCACAATGGCTCGAGAGGTATAACAAAGTAATAAGGTTTTACTCAACAGAGGATGAAAAGAAACCCACACCATGTATCAATTCTTTCAATAAATGTAAATGTCTTGAACTTCCCACTCAAGAGACACGGCCTGGTGGAATGGAGAAAAAAATTCATGACAAGTATGTGCTCTCTCCAGGAAACAAATATAACCCACAAAGACTCATTCAGACCCAGGGTGAAGGGATTGAAAGCAATATTCCATACAAACGGAAACCCAAAGAAATGTAGAATAGCCATTCTCATATTAAATAGCATATACTTAAAATTAAAAAAAGACAAAGATGGTCACTACATAATGGTGAAGTGAACAATACAACAAGATTACTTAACAATCCTAAATATTTATGAACCTAACACAGGAGCACCGAGATACATAAAGCAAATCGTACTTGAACTAAACAAAATGATAAACAGCAATGTCATAATATCGGTAAAGTTAAACACCCCACTAACAGAATGAAACAAATCCTCCAAACAGAAAATAAGCAAAGAAACAATGGAATTGAAGAGAACTCTAGAAAAAACAGGCCTAAAACACATTTACAGAATATACTACCCACAAACCACTGAATATATATCCTTCTCACCAGCTCATGGAACAGTCTCAAAGACTGATCACATCCTAGTCCACAAAATTTGCCTCAATATATTTTTTTCAAAAGAGAAAGTACACCATGTATCTTCTCAGAGCACAATGGAATAAAATTAGAAATCAATTACAACAGAAAAATTCATCTCTACAAAAAGTCATAGAAACTAAACAATCTATTCCTTTGGGTCAAGGAGAAGATACAGATGAAAATCAAAAGATTATTAGATCTAAATGATAATGGGGACACAAATGATCAAAACCTGCAGGATACAGCAAAAGCAGTCCTGAGAGGAAAACTCATAGCCTTAAAAGCTATGAGTAGATGTAGATCCAAAAGACAAAAAGTAACAAATAAACAATCTAATTAATCATCTCAAGGAAGTAGAAAAGGGAGAGCAAACAAATCCTAAATGTAGCAAAAAAAGAGAAAGAAATAACCAAGATCAGAGCACAATTGAAGGAAATCAATAACAAAATAATTATACACAAGAATAATGAAACAAAAAGTTGGTTCTTTAAAGGTGATGAACAAAATTGACAGGCTTCTTAGCTATATTAGCCAAAAGTAAAAATAAAAAGACCTTAATAAGCTCTATCACAAGTGAAAAAGGAGAAATCACTAGTGATATTGTGGAAATATAAAACATCACCTTTGAACATTATAAAAATCTCAATGCTCATAAACTTAGAAATGTGGAGGAAATGGACAAATTTTTGGAAATGCACAACCCCCGTAGGCTCAATCAGGAAGAAATAGAACTCCTGCAGAGACCAATATCAAGCACTGGAATGGAAGCAGCAATAAATGATATTCAAAGAAAAAAATTCCCAAACCAGACGCTTTAACATCCAAATTTTACCAACCCTACAAATAAGAACTGGGACCTATACTTCAGAAATTATTCCATAAGAGTGAGAATGAGACAATCCTCCCCAATTCATTCTAAAAAGCCAATATCATCTTCATACCTAAGCTAGGAAAATGGAAAATGGAAACTACAGAACAATATCCCTTATGAATATAGATGCAAAAATTCTCAATAAAATCTTTGCAAACTGAATTCAAATGCACATGAAAAAATAATTCACCACAACAAAGTGGGCTTCATTCCAGAGATGCAAGGATGGTTCAACATAAACGAATCTATAAATGCAATTCACCACATAAATAGGAGCAAAAACAAGTACCATATGATCCTCTAAATAGAGGCAGAAAAAGCATATGACAAAATTCAGCACCTTTTTATCATAGCTCTTAAGAAAACAAGAATAGAAACATAGACATTTGGAACAGGACTGAAAATTCAGAGATGAAACCATACGCATATTGTCATCTAATCTTTGACAAAGCAGACAAAAATATACACCGGGGAAAAGAATCATTTTTCAATAAATTGTGCTGGGAAACTAAATAGCTACATGGAGAAGATTGAAACTGGATCCCCGCCTTTCACCTCTTACAAAAATCAATTCAAGATGGATAACAGACTTAAACCTAAGGAATTAAACATTAAGAATCCTAGAGGAATACATAGGGAAGACTTTTTCAGACATTGGTCTAGGCAAAGAATTTATGAAGATGACCACAAAGGCAATCACAGCAACAATAAAAATAAAAAACGGGACCCGATCAAATTAAAAAGTTTCTGTACAGCTAAGGAAACCATCATTAGAGCGAATAGACAATCTACAGAATGGGAGAAAATATTTTGTCTCCACATATCCGATAAAGGACTGTTAACAAGAATCTATATGGAACTCAAAAAAATCAAAAGAAAAAAATAAAGCAACCACATCAATAAATGGGCAAAGAACATGAACAGAAACTTTTCAAAAGAAGACAGAATTATGACCAGCAAACATATAAAAAGATGCTCAATATCTCTAATCACTAGGGAAATGCAAATCAAACACACAATGAGATATCACCTAACCCCAGTGAGATTGGCCTTTATCAAAAAATCCCAAAGCAACAAATGCTGGCAAGGATGTGGAGAGATAGGAACAGTGCTGGTGGGACTGAAAATTAGTGCAACCTCTGTGGAAAAGAATTTGGACATACTTCAAAGAGCTACAAGTAGAACTACCATTTGATCCAGCAGTAGCACTATTAGGCATCTACCCAAAGGAACAAAAGTCATTCTATAATAAAAACATCTGCACTAGAATGTTTATGACAGCACAATTCACTATAGCAAGGATGTGGAAACAACCCAAGTGCCTGTCAATCCATGAATGGATTAATAAAATATGGTATATGTATACAATGGAATACTACTCAATTATTAAAAATGACAGTGATCTAGTGTAGGGAAGTAGAGCTAAGAGACATGGAAAGTTTCAGGAGTTTTGCAGGGCTTTGCCTTGAAGAAATCTGTGGGTGTGTTAGTTCACAGACCAGAAGCTGCTTAGCAACAAGGGAGGGCATTCCCCTTATCAGGGGCGACTGCAAGGTGGCACTGGATCTCAAGGCCTGCAAGCCAGCACCTGAAGCTTGTGCAAAGGAGAGCTCAGCATGGGGCCCAAGGCTAAGAAACTGATTGAAAGATGCCAGCCCAGCAGACAACTTGCAGCTGGAACTATCATAAACTTCAAGGCTATTCCTGTTTCACTCCTGACCACATGTCTCAGTATATAGAGAAATAGATGTGATTAGTATGCAGGCTTCGTGTTCCTGCTTTATACCTTTTAATCTTTAACTTGTATGCTCAGCTAGGTCTATTCTTAACTTAGGGCTTAAAATGTTTATCTTGGAAAAATTTTGTAACTGTTTACTCTCATAGGCAGATTTAGGTAAGGGTCCCTTGAAAACTTTGGGGAGACTTAAAATTTAAACGAATAATCTATACACACAATTCTATGTCCAAGGACAACTGCTTGATGTATCAATAAATACTGATGTAGGTCTTCACTCAGGGCCTCCTGGCTTATGGGAATGCTGGAGGACCCCTGACTTCCCCATCACTTTAAAGTATACTTTGTCTCTGTCTCTATTATTTTCAAATCTCTTGTGATGATCCTGCCTGGGATCTGTTTTTCTGGGAGAGTAGCTAACTCCTGGCAATCTAGCACCTCTTATATTTTCCTGGATAGATCTTAAGCCCATCTCCCAAAGTGAGGTATCACAAGAATGGAAGAATAGGCACCACATGTACTCGCCATCAAATTGGCATTGACTGATCAACGCTAAGGTTCTTTAGTGATGGGGGTTTGGGGGTGGGTAAACCCACAATTAATGGACACAGTGAGCATTGTAGGGAGGGAAGGGCATGTTTCAAATCATGCCTGGGATGTGGTAAAGTCATAACATTTAACCAAAATGTTTGTACCCTTACAATTTCCTGAAATAAATAAAAAAATAAAATATGCATAGATTGTACATACCTCAAAATTGTAAAAGGCATACAAGACAAACCCATAGCCAACATAATACTGAATGGGGAAAAATTGAAAGCGTTCCTGCTTAGAACTGGAACCAAACAAGGCTGAGCACTGTGACCACTTCTATTCAACATAGACTGGAAGTCCTAGCCATAGCAATCAGACAAAAGAGGAAGTGAAGGGTATAGAAATGGAGAAAGAATTGGTCAAACTATCTCTCCCTGCTGGTGATATGATCTTATATCTAGAAAACCCCAAAGATTAAACCAAGAGACTATTGAAGTTGATAAATAAATACAGCAAATTATCAGGATACAATATCAATGTACACAAATAGATTAGCTTCCATATATAACAACAACATTCAAGCTGAATATCAAATCAAAGATGCAATACCTTTTACAATAGTATAAAGAAAATAAAATACCTAGAAATATATTTAACTAAGGAGGTGAAAGACCTCTATAGAGAGAACTACAACACACTGAGAAAAGAAATTGCAAGGAAAGTAAACAGATGGAAAAACATATGATGCTCATGGATAGGCAGAATCATTATTGTTAAAATGTCTATACTATCCCATGTGATTTACAGATTCAATGCAATCACCATTAAAATACCGATGTTATTTTTCACAGACCTAGAAAAAAGAGTTCTATGCTTTGTATAGAGCCAGAAAAGACCCCAAATAGCTAATGCAACCTTACATAATAAGAAAATATCAGGATCCATCATTTTACCAGACTTAAAGATATACTACAAGGCTATAGTAACCAAAACAGCAAGATATTAAAACAAAAAGAGAAACATAGATATATGGATCAGAACAGAGAAGCCAGATATTAATCCATCCTCATATTGCCATCTGATCTTTGACAATGCAGACAAAAACATACATTGGGTTAAAGAATTCCTATTCAATAAATGGTACTTGGAAAATTGGATAGCCACATGTAGAAGGCTGAAACAGGATTTGCACCTCTCACCACTCACAAAATTAATTCATGATGGATATCAGACTTAAACCTAAGGTGTGAAACTATAAGAATTCTAGAGGAAAATATTGGAAAACTCTTATGCACACCAGCCTAGGCAAATAATTTAGGAAGAAGACCTCAAAGCAATCACAACAACAACAAAAATAAATAAATGCAACCTGATCAAATTAAAAAGCTTCTGAACAGCCAAGGACACCATCAATGGAGCATATATTAATAGACAACGTAAATAATGGGAGAAAATATTTGCATGCTATACATCTGATAAAGGGTGGCTGATAACCAGAGTCTACCAAGAACTTAAGCAAATCAGCAAGAAAAAAAATCAAACATCCCATTAAAAAGTTGACAAAAGACATGAACAAAAACTATTCAAAGAGGAAATACTAATGGCCAAAAAACACATAAAAAATGGTTAACGTCTCTAATAAGCAAGGAAATGCAAATCAAAACCACAATGAGATATCACCTAACTCCAATGAGAATGGCTTTTACCAAAAAGTCCTGAAACAACAGATGTTGGTGAGGATGCGAGAATAAGATACACTTACACACTGTTGGTGGGACTGCAAAGAAGTCCAATCTCTATGGAAAGTAGTATGGTGATACCTCAAAGAACTGAAAGTAGACCTTCCATTCAATCTAGCATTCCCATTACTATATATTTACCCAAAGGGAAAAAAGACATTCTATGAAAAAAACACTTACACTTCAATGTTTATTGCAGCACAATTCACAATTGCAAAGATGTGGAAACAGCCCAAGTGCCCATCAGTACATGAGTAGATTAATAAAATGTGATATATATATATATGCACATACATACCACAGAGCACTACTCAGCCATAAAAAATGGCAATCTAGCATCTTTTGTAACAACATAGATGGAACTAGTGACCATAGGGAAGTATCACAAGAATGGAAAAATAAACACTGAAGGTACTCAATACTAAATTGGAACTAATCAATCAACACTCATGTGCACATATGGAAGTAAAACTCAAGGGAAGTCAAGTAGTTGAGAGGGAGAAGGGGTATGTGTAAATTCACACCTAATGAGTAAAATACACACTAACTGGGTGAGCACACTTATAACTTTGACTCAAACTGTGCAAATGCAAATTATGTAACCAAAATCTGTGTACTTCAGTAATATTCTGAAATTAAAAAAAATTAAAAGTGATCAAAAGACATCAACAGAAGCTTCTCAAAAGAAGAAAGACAAATGGCTAATGAATATATGAAGAAATGCCAAAAATCATTAATCAACAAGGGAATGCATATTTAAACCACAATGTGATACCACATTACCCTAGTTAAAATGGCTTTCATTAAAAAGTCCCAAAACAATAGATTCTGGAGTTAATGCATATAGAAAGGAATGCTTATACATGGTTGGTGGGACTGTAAGTTAATACAACCCTTATGGAAAACACTATGGAGATTCCTTAAAGAATTAAAAGTAGGCTTACCATTCGATCCAGTAATCTCACTATTGGGTATACACCAAAAGGAAAAAATTACTTTTTATCAAAAAGACATCTGCATTTGAATGTTTATTGCAGCAGAATTCACAATTGCAAAGTTGTGGAATCAACCCAAGTGCCCATCAATTCATGAGTGGATTAATTAAATGTGGCATATGTATACCATGGAGTAATACTCAGCCATAAAGAGATGAATTAATACCTTTTGCTAAAATCTGGATGGAACTGGAGTATAGTCTCCTCAGGGAAGTATCTCAAGCATGGAGAAACAAACACCACATGTACTTACTAATATGTTCAAACTGACCAATGGGCACACTTGTGCACCGAGGGAGGTAAAACTCAGTGGAAATCAACCAGGGGGCAGGCAGAAGGAGGGGAAGTGCAAAAACCTACCTAATGTGTACAGTGATGGGTGATGGGGACAGCTACAGCTGGAACTCAAACATTACAAAAGCGATCTATGTAACCTAAGACATATGCACCCACTTTGTATTTTGAATGAAAAGGAAAGTTACTCAGGAAGTAGAAAATCTCAATAGACCAACAATCTAGAATAAACCAGAAATCTAACAATTTACCTCTTACAAGAAAGTTCAGAACCATGCAGTTCTTCTGTTATGTTTTATAGGATAATTATTATATTATATAAACTCCTTCAAAGCATAAGGGAAAAAAAAACTTTTCCAATGTACTTCAGGAGAATAGCATGTTCCTGATACCAATATCGAATGAGAAGATTGCACACAGAGAAAATTACATGTCAGTTTCACTGATGAATACAGTTTTAATTGTCCAAACTCCACAAATATTAACTGGATTTCAGTAAATAATTCAAAGAATACTACCACCAACCTTTATTGATGCAATTCACTACAATAACAGATTAAAGGAACGATGCCTGCCCAAAATTCAGTACCCATTCCTGATTTATCCCTCTCTCCCCAACACACATAGAAAACTTTGAATGAAAGGAAATTTATTTAACTCAAGGGAATCTACTAGACTTGCTATAAACATTATATTTTATGGTGGTATATCCTAAAGGAACCACTAATGTGTATCATAATCATCAAGAAGACTTTTTAAAACACAGATTGCTGGGCCAGATGCTCAGAGTTTCTAATTCAGTAGGTCTAGGGTGGGATGCAATAATTTACATTTCTAACAAATTCTGGGGACATGCTGATGCTGCTGGTCCAGGAACCATATTTTGAGAAACAATAAATTAGAGATATACTCTTGTGTGCACTTAGCTACAAGACTAGCTGGGGCTTCAAAAATGTGCACTATTAAGGAAGAGGAATAAACCAGAACCATACAGGGATAGGAGAAACAGTAGTCCTGGCAAATCTAATATGGCTATTGGGATATACCCTAGTAGTATACACAATAGTCTGATTACAGAGCGAATATGGAATAGTAATGTCAAAGGGAACAAATCCATTGAGAAATACTGTTGGAGAATATTCTTGGCAATAGGTGCTACTCTGACTCAGGAGAACACTTGTGGCTATCCACTCCATTCCACCCCACTCCTATTTGGCCATTGCAGCTAAGTCCATATGAAAGAAATGGACATCTAGCATTCTTAGAGTTATTCTTTCAACTACTATGTCACCTGTCTGCACTTCACTTTGTTCTCTATATACCATTCTTTGATTACCATCAATCAGGTGTCCAGTGCTACCTAGCTTCCTTTAGTTTGATGTTCACATCTACTATTTACTAGCACTTGGCTCCATTTTCTTGTTACTTCTCTCATTTCTTTGCTACACAAAACAAGATTTCCATGGTCAAATATTTATGCACATACTTTATCCCTCTCTTAGAGACTCACAAAGTGAAGAAACACATTAAAGACTCTGAGAAGAGTTCTGCACTAAAAAAAATACATTTAGGCCCACATTTCCTAAACAGAATATGATTATACCTCCCTTAAAAAATATATAAACCATTCATAGTCCTATTATCTAGTGTTATATCAAATTTATTCTGGGAAATTCTGACTTACATAATCTAGTTTTCCCATCTATGGTAAGCAAAATAATGTCATTCCCCAATCTTTGAAGGTTCCAACACCATAATCCCTAGAACCTATAAACACATTATCTTACATGGCAGAAGAGATTTTGCAGATGTGATTAAGGTTATACATATTGAGATGAGAAGACTGTCCTGGATTATCCAGGTGGGTTTGATGTAATCACAAGAGCTGGGAGAAACTTTCCTAGTTGAAGTCAGAGAGATAAGACTGAAGAAGAGGCAGGAGAGATTGGAAGCTTGAGAAAGACTTGACCCACCTTTGCTAACTTTGATAATGCAGAATGGGGGCATGACCCAAGGAACACTGGCGACCTATAGAAACAGGGAATAGCTTTCAGCTGACAGCCAGCAAAAATTCTCAGTACTACAACCACAGGAATTAGATTCTGTCAATAACACAAAGAAACAGTTTTTTCCAGATCCTCCAGAAAAGAACTCAGCCTTGCTGACATCTTGAGATTAGGCCAGTGAGACTAGTGCTGAATTTTTAATCCCCCAAAACACTTTTATTTTAAGCCACTAAGTTTGTGGTAATTTGTTATGGCAGCAATAGAGAATTACTACATTATCTTTCAGATAAGGAAACAGACTCAGTTAAGGGGAATGACTTGTTCAGGGTTACATTACTGGACAAAAGCAGATCTGAGCATAAAATATATTTGGAATACATTTCACCTAGTTTGTTATTATTTTATTTCCTTTGGAGTAAATCTGTTTCACATATTGATCATTCTGATTCTCTTCTGAGTTGATGAAGACTTCTGGTCATTTATAATAAGAAGGTTTTTAAACAGGAATTTAAATCAAGTATTGCATCACTCACTCTGCATCTTGTTCACACAACTCAAGCAACTAAGTTGAACTGAACTCAAAATGTAGCACTGAGCTTGCTGGAATTGAGTGTGACACCCTCAAATTGTTGCTCTTTAGTAGCCACAATGCTAGGCTGAGATCAGGAATCTGCTAATTTTCCTGATCTCCACTAAATGCCATTTCATTGACCAATTAGAGACAAATAGAGAGACTCCTGAGTGACCATGGAAATTCATACAGCTGTGTATTTTATGTGTTTAGCAGCTGCAAGCCAGAAAGATAATTCACTGACACATTCCTAAGGCAGTTCAGGCCCATGCATACCTTCCCCACTTTGTTGCACAAACAATACCAAACACACACTCAAATACACATTTAGTGCTACCTACATTGAAATGAGAGCACACAAGCTGAGCTGATAATCTGGCTTCATTGATCACTTTCAGTATAGGCATGCATGTGGACACTTACACCTTTCCCAACACAGCTTCCATTCAGGTACACATACTGTACATAAATTCAGGGCTGATACAACTGTGGGGTTCAAACATTTTAGAGGGGAGAAATAATTAGAAATAAAGTGAGAAATGTTCTCAGAATGAGAAAACAGTTTCTAAATAAAATAATGATGAAAAATAATCACATTTTTAGTAATTGGGTTATTTCTTTTTTTTTTATTTCAGCAAATTATAGGGGTACAAATTTTTGGGTTTCAAATAATGCCCTTGCCCCCCTCCCCCCACGATTCTGAGCTTCAAGCATGACCATCCCTAAGACGGTGCACGTCTCACTCATTATGTATGTATATACCCACCACCCACCCAATACCCTATAAATGTAGTCCTATCTGTCCACTTAGGTGCTGCT
>VBSM01003162.1:1086498-1097064 GCA_008086735.1 Cheirogaleus medius
TCTATACTCCATTCCAGAAGTTTATAGTAATACAGGGTCAGCAAACATTTTCTTGTGAAGAGCCAATTGGGAAATGTATTAGGCTTTGAGGACAAGATATTGTCTCTCTTGCTACTGCTTCTCAACTCTGTCATTGTAATACAAAAGCAGCTATAGACAATATGAAAAATAATGAGCATGGCTGTTTTTCAATAAAACTTTATTTACAAAAAAAGAAAAATAAAATACAAAATGTGCTATATCACTATTGTTACTTAGAGTAGAATAGTACTCCATGGTAAACATATACCACATTTTATTAATCCATTCATGTATTGATGGGCACCTGGGTTGTTTCCACAAGCTGGCAATAGTGAATTGTGCTGCTATAAACATTCGAGTGCCGGTGTCTTTTTTGTAGAGTGTAGTTTGTTCTTTTGGGAAGATGCCCAGAAGAGGTATTGCTGGATCGAATGGTAGATCTACTTGTATTGCTTTAAGGTATCTCCAAATTTCTTTACACAGATGTTTAACTAGTTTTGCAGTCCCACCAGCAGTGCAGCAGTGTTCCTATCTGTCCGCATCCACGCCAACATTTATTATTTGGGAACTTTTGATAAGGGCCATTCTTACTGGGGATAAGTGATATCTCATTGCAGTTTGGATTTTCATTTCCCTGATGATTAGAGATGTTGAGCATTTTTTTCATATGTTTGTTGGCCATTATTCTGCCTTCTTTGGAAAAGTTTCTGTTCCTGTCCTTTGCCCAATTTAGTATAGATTTGTTTGATTTTCTTGCTGATTTTCCTGAATTCTAAATAGATTCTAGTTATCAGCCCTTTATCAGATGCGTAGCATGCAAAAATTTTCTCCCATTCTATAGGTTGTCTGCTTGCTCTCATGACTGTTTCTATGGCTGTTCAGAAGCTTTTTAATTTGATCAGGTCCCATTTATTTATTTTTCTTGCTTCTGTGATTGCCTTTGGGGTGTTCTTCATAAATTCTATTCCTAGCCCAATAGACACTGGGAGAGTATTTCCAACGATTTGCTTTAGAATTTTAATATTTGATACCTTAGGTTTAAGTCTGTTACCCAGCATGAATTAATTTTTGTGAGAGGTGAAAGGTGCGGATCCTGTTTCAGTCTTCTACATGTGGCTAGTGCGTTTTCCCAGCACGATTTATTGAATAAGGATTCTTTTCCCCTGTGTATGATTTTGCCTGTTTTTTAAAGATTAGATGGCTATACTATGTAAGGATGGTTTTATATCTGGGTTTTCAGTTCTGTTCCACTGGTCAATGTCCCTATTTTTCTGCTAATACTAAGGTACTTTAATTACTACAGCTTTGTATTATAGGTGGAAGTCAGGCATATACATACCTCCCATTTTGTTTTTATTGCCTAGAATTTATTTTGATGTATGGGGTCTTCTCAGTTTCCATATGAAGCATAAAATTAATTTTTCTATATCTGTGAAAAATGATGTTGAGATTTTAATAGGGATTGCATTGAATATGTAGATCAGTTTGGGTAGTATAGACATTTTAACAATGTTGAGTCTGCCAACCCACGAGCATCGTATGGATTTCCAACTGTTTACATCCTCTGCTATTTCCTTCCTCAGGGTTTCATAGTTCTCCCTGTTGAGGTCTTTTACCTCCTTAATTAAATATATTCCTCGGTACTTTATTTTCTTTTTTGCTATTTTAAAGGTTATTGGGTTTTGATTTGGTTCTCAATTTGACTATTATTCACATATAAGAATGCCTCTGATTTGTGTGTATTGATTTTGTATCATGAGACTTTACTAAATTCATTTATCAGTTCCAGGGGTCTCTTGGTTGAATGCTTGGAATCATACTATATTTATATAATATTATATCATCAGCAAAGAGTGAGAGTTTGAACTCTTCTGTCCATATTTGGATGTCCTTAATTCCACTTTCATGTCTGATTGCTATAGCCAGGACTTCCAGCACTATGTTGAGTAAAAATGGTTGTTTTACATTTGTGAGTATTTATTTTGATGATCCACGTGCAACACTGTTTTGAGTACTTCTTGTAGGGCTGGTCTTGTCTTGGTGAATTGCCTCTGTCTTTGCTTAACTGAAAATGTCTTTATTTCTCCTTCATACATAAAACTTAGTTTGCAGGGTACAAGATTCTAGGCTGGGCATTATTCTGTTTTAGAAGAGTGAGAATGGGGCCCCAGTCTCTCTTTGCTTGTAAGGTTTCAGTTGAGAATCTGGAGTTACTCGAATCGGCTTTCCTTTGTGTGTAACTTTCTTATTTCACCATACAGCTTGAAGAAGGTTCTCTTTTGTTGATATTCTGGTCAGTCTAATGACTACATATCGTGGTGTCTTCCTATTTGCATTGTATCTCCCAGGGGTCCTTTGAGCTTCTTGAACTTGTATATCGAGATTTTTACCAAGGCCTGGGAAATTTTCCTCTATTATATCTTCAAATAGCTTATCCAACCCTTGAGTGTTTTCTTCTTCCACTTCAGGTAACCCTATAATTATCACATTAGATTTCTTCACATAATCCCACATTTCTTGTGGGCTTTGCTCTTTTCCCTTGTTTCTCTGCTCTATCTCTGTGACTGGATTATTTAATTGGAAGGTGTTATCTTCAATCTCTGAGATTCTTTCTTCTGTTTGATCTACCCTGTTCTTGAGGCTTTCCACTGTGTTTTGTAGTTCCCTGAATTGATTCTTCATTTCCAGGAGTTTGGTTAGATCTTTCTTCATTGTTTCAACTTCTTTTAGTGAATTTTTGTTCCAGATCCTGGAATCTTTTTGCATTTTCTTTTTGTTGGTTATCCAGTGTTCTTGCAAGTCACTGAATTTTCTTACGATCCATGCTTGACATTTTTTTTCTGTCATTTTAGTGGTCTGATTTTGGTTGCTGTCCCTTTCTAAGGAGCTGGGGTTCCTCTCTGGTGGTGTGTTTTCCATTTGGGTCTTCATATTTCCAGAGTTCCTTCACTGATTTCTTCCCATGTGGATCAGTTGTTGCTTCTTACTTTTAGGTTTTCATTCTGATAATGACATGCCCTTTTTAGTCTCTGAGCCAGTAGGTGGTGTTTGTGGGTGAGATTTGACCACAACCTGAATGATGAGACAGTAGATGCTGTAAAAGGGTGTGCAGAATGTCCTCCATGTCAGTAGGTAGCACTTGCTTGGAGGAGCAGGCTGCACTGCTGTTTTGGGGTCCTCTCAACAGTTCTTGTTCCTCTGGAGAGGCACTCTAGTGTCTCAGGTGGTGGGTGGGGCCCTGGGACTTCCAGGTGTGTCCTTATTCTCCACTTCAGTGGGGGATGGTCAGGAAGTTAGTCTATGTTGGGTGAGCCCACCCTCAAGCTCCATTAATGCTGTTAGCAGTGGTCAAAGATCTGTTCTCTGCTTCTG
The DNA here is from genome assembly GCA_008086735.1 of Cheirogaleus medius. Lineage (NCBI taxonomy): Eukaryota > Metazoa > Chordata > Mammalia > Primates > Cheirogaleidae > Cheirogaleus > Cheirogaleus medius. The sequence continues at coordinate 1,089,892 of VBSM01003162.1, forward strand.
GGCAAAGCTGTCATGGACAGACTGAGATGGCCCCACTTAGCTGAAAAGTCTGCGTGTGGGAATGGCACTGTCTGAGACCTGCAGTCTGTTGCAGATCTCACTCATTTCTATCCTCCTCTATTCCACGGTTTCTCCTGGGCCTCTCCCAGCAGGCAGGACCTTAAGCCAGTGGATCTCCCCTGGTTCTGATGTGTGCCAGGAGGTTCGCTGCCCAGGATCGCAACATGAGCATCGTGCATAGCCCTTTTGTGGGAGAGGCTTGTCTCTCAAGCATGCTGATCTACCCCTGAAGGCATACACACCTCAGTTAGGCTTGTTCACCAATATCCCTTCTGTGTCCCGGGGCAATTTGATTGACATCTGGGTGTATGGGATCTGGTCTGTAGGCCTGTCCCGTGGGCCCTGGAGATCTATACCTGACCATACCAGGGAGAGGAGTGCTGGTCTCAAGTCACCCATCAGGTGCCCAAGCTAGATCAATGTATCTCCTCCTCGGGATTTGTCCCACTCTCCTAGAGTCACTAGGCAAGCAGCACCTGGGAAGGCTGGTGGGTAGGAAGTTCACAGTCTTTGTACCCCTCAGTGTGCTCTAGGGCTCCAAAAGTAAAGTCCCTATTCCCTGCAGATGCCTCTGGGTGGTGGCTAAATTGTCTCTCTCCACAGCCATGTGTAAGGAAGGGAAAGGGAGAATGAAGCAATACGGCACTTGCCTATCAGCTTGAGTCTGTGGTCCACGAGGTGCCCCAAGGGAATTGGGGCCTGGTGCCCTGTCCACTAGCGGCTCTATGCCCACTGGCGGTGACCATTTCTGGGCTGATATTGGCAGGTCTCTCCAAACACTCAGGAGCCCACCAGCAGTCCAAGATGCAAGGGAGGGAAAATTTAAGTATTCCACCTACCCTTCTCACTGGTCTCTAGGCCTTTTGGGGACCTTTCTCCTTCTAGTTCTCCTCTGCAACTTCTTCCAATGAAGTCTCCTGTAGTTTCAGGCACCCTTCCTTCCAACCCTCATCCGATCTATGTTTGTCTGCCTGTTTATTTTTTTCACTTTCTTCTAAAATCTTTCTTGCAGAGACACTCTTGCTGGCAGTTTTTTTCATTCACCATCTTGCCCCTCCCCCTTTCTAATGTAATTTAGAACACTCAAGAAGAAAATATCTTGTATTTCCCCATATTTTGCTCAGTTTATGTTCTTTCTTCCTTTCTGATGTTCCAACTTTTATCATTTCTTTGTGTTTATTTTTTTTCTTTCTTATCCTTTCATCATTCTTTTAGGTTAGGACTACTGGCAACAAAATCTTAGTTTCCTTCAATCTAAATCAGTCTTGATTTCTTCTTCATTACTAAAACATATTCTTGTTAGATATAGAATTCTGCCTTGACATTTCTTTCAGAATATGAAAATTATGGGCTTTTCCCTCCACCTTCCATAGTTTCTGATTAGAAATTCACTATGTTTTGTACAATTCCTCTCTTATGTATTGATTTCCTCAGTGGTTTTTAAGAATTTTTCACTCTTTTTACTTTCAAGAAATTTGAATGTGATGAGTCACAGTGTGACTCACGGTTTATCATGTTTAGGACTTTTTTCACTTCTTTAATCTGTAACCACATGTTTTTATTAAATTTTGGAAATTTTCAGCCATTAATTTTCAACAGTTTTTCAGCCTGCCTTCTTTCTTCTTTCCTTTTAAAATTCCAGTTTTACATATTTTATTATAGTCTCATAGGTCCCTGAGGCTCTATTTTTTCAGTATATATTCTCTCTTTTCTTCAGATTGGGTAATTTATATTTTTTCATTTTCACATTCATTGATTGTTTCCTCTAACCTCTCCATTCTGTTTATTTAGCCCGAACACTTGATTTATTTCAGTTAATGGATTTTTCCATTCAAACATTTTTATTTGATGTTTCTTTATATCATCTATCATTTTGCTGAGACTTTCTATTTTTATGCTAAAACTTTCCCTATTTTTCCTTTGTTTCAAGTGTGTTCACAATTGCTTTTTGAAAGAATTTTATCATGGTTGTTTTAAAATTCTCCTCAGACAATTATAAAATCCCCTCTATCTCAGTATTGACATCTGATTATTGTCTTCTCATCCAGTTTGATATCATACAGGTTTAGTATGTGTAATGGTTAATTTTATGTGTTAACTTGACTAGGATACAGGATGCTCAGATATCTGGTTAAAATTATTTCTCTTTGTTTTTGTTAGGGCGTTTTTGGAAGAAATTAACATTTGAATCTTTAGAATGAGTAAAGCAGGTTATCCCCCCTTGTGTGAGAAAACTCCTCCAATTCACTGAGGCTCTGAGAAAACAAAAAGTTGGAGGAAAAGATAACTTACTTTCACTTCCTGGCTGCTTGAGCTAGAACAGTAGTCTCCTCCTGCCTTTGAACTAGGACTTATACCATGTATGCTCCTAATTCTTAAGGCTTCAGACTTGAACTAGAACTTACACCATTTGTTCTCCTGGGTCTCAAGCCTTCAGTCTCAGACTGGAACTACACAACTGACTTTCCTGGATCTTCACCTTACAAAATGCAGATCATGGGACTTCTCAGCCTTTCACAATCATGTTAGCCAATGCCTAAAAATAAATAAATCATATATATATGATATAAATCGCTGGGGAACTCTGATTTATACAGTATGAAATGTAATTTTCTATTGAAAGCTAGACACTTTGAATATCATGTTACATAAATCTTGTGTATTTACAGTCTACCTGAAATACAGCTTTCATAGATGAAGAGAGAACTACATCATTACTGCCAACTGAAGGTGAAAGCCCAGGTTCCCCAGTTAGCTTCTATTTACATCCAAAGAAAGAGGGGCTCCTTGATACTGATGGATAAGAGTGGGTGCCTAGGATCCCCACTAGGTCTCCACTGATAACATCTTGCTTGGGTAAAAGAAGTGTAACTCATTCCTGCTCCTAACATGACTTTCACTGAAATTGTGGGGAAGTGCCTTTGTTTCACTGAGTTGTGTAAAAAAGTGTTTACTGTCTGCTAGTCTCTTCTGACACCATCCCTTTAAGGAAAGGATGGAAGCCTCTTTACCACCAGGTGGTTATGGGAGTACAGGATCCACATGTGGTCTTCACTGACACTTCAGAAAGTGGTGAGCCTCATTACTACCTGGCAGGGATGAACGACCTTTCTCCCCATGTTGCATTATCTGACACTACCATGGCAGAAGGCAGGAGGATGTTGATGCTTCTCATTACATCCTGGCAAGTGTGTAAATCAAGATTATTTACATAGCCTTTGCTTCTGGGGTCCCACTTTTCTTTCTGTGGTGTTTATCTGGAGCATAGTTGTTATAATCTAAAAGCTTTATGCCTGCTTTATATCTTGCTAAGCTGGACCATCTCATCCTTTAGCTAGAAAGGGCAGGCTTTTCTTGGAACTTTTCTTTTCTCCATCCATTGATATATCTGAATTTCTGCCAAGAGTTTTAAGTTGTACTTTATGGAAAGAATAAGAAAAAATGCTTCATACTCTAAGCAGCAGAATCATTGAAATGTTATTTTTTATTTCATAATATTAAGGGAATAAAATGTTATTGTTACATGGATACACTGTATAATGTTGAAGTTGGGCCTTTTAATGTACCTATCACCAGAAGAGTGTTCATTGTACCTGATAGTGAAGATTTTACACCTTCTCCCCATCCCACCTTTCCCTTCTTGTTTTCCAATGTCTTACATATTTTTGTGCTCATATGGGCCCACCCTTTAGCCCTTTATTATTAGAGAAAAATTACATGTGGTGTTGGTTTTTCCACTCCTGAGATACTTCACTTAGGATAATGGTCCCAGCCCCATCCAAATTGATGCAAAAGATATTAATTCATTTCATTTTGGCTTAGTAGTATTCCATGATATATATATATATATATATATATATATATCACATTTTCCTTATACACTCATGAATTGGTGGGCACATAGGTTAATTCCACATCTTTACAATTGTGAATTGAGCTGTGATAACCATTTGACTGCAGGTGTCTTTTTGATAACATGACTTTCTCTTCTTTTGATAGATACCCAGTAGTAGGCTGGCTGACTCAATGGTAGGTCCACATTTCTTTCTTTGAGGAATCTTCATACGATTTTCCATGGGGGAAGTACTAAATTGCACTCCCACCAACAGCACATCAGGGTTCCTTTCTATCACTACACATGCCAGCATCTATTGTTTTTGACTTTTAGTAATGGCCATTCTGAAAGGGCTAAGGTGGTATCTCACTGTGGTTTGAGTTTGCATTACCCTAATGATTAATGATGTTGGGCAATTGTTCGTATGTTCGCCATTTGTCTATCATCTTTCGAAAAACATCTATTCATGTGTTTTGTCCACATTTTAATGTGGTTGTTTGTTTCTTTCTTGAGATGGGTTCAGTTCTTTGTAGCTTGTGGAGATTGGCACTTTGCTGGATATATAGTTTATGAATATTTTCTCTCATCCTATAGGTTGTCTATTTATACTGTTGATTATTTTATTTGTTTACAGAGGCTTTTTAATTTAATTAGGTACCATTTATTATTTTTTTATTATTGTTCTATTTGCCTTTTGGGTCTTAGTCATGAATTTTTTGCCTAGGCTGAAGTTTAGAAGAGTTATTCCTACATTTTATTCTAGAACTTTTATGGTATCATGCCTTACATTTAAGTCTTTAATCCATCTGCAATTAATTTTTGTATATGTTGACAGATAGGAGTCCTGCTTCATTTTTCTGCATGTGGCTGCCAATTTGCCTGGAACCATTTATCGAATAGGGCATCTTTCTTCCAGTGTCGGTTTTTGATGAGTCAAATATCAGTTGGTCGTTACAATATGGTTTTATTTCTGCATCCTGTATTGTGTTTCATTTGTCTATCTCTCTACCTTTACCATGTGGTTTTGGTTACCATAGCCTTGTAGTATAATTTGACATCAGACAATGTGATGCCTGAAGATTTGTTCATTTTGCTTAAGATTGATTTGGCTATTTGGGTTATTTTCTGGTTTCCAAATGAGGCTTAGGATTATTTTCTTTCTATGTCTGTGAAATAAAGCGTTAAGATTTTCATGAGAATTACATTGAATCTGTAAATTACTTTGGGCAGTATGGACATTGTAAAGATGTTGATTTTACCAATCCATGCACATGGAATGATTTTCCATTTGTTTGTGTGATCTACAAACGCTGGTTTCATTAATCAGCATTTTGTAGTTCTTCTTGTAGGGATCTTCCACCTCTTTGGTTATGTATATTCCTAAAGTTTGGTTAATCACATATTGTATTTTCTTCTTTTTTTATTTCAGCACATTAGGGGGGGTACAAATGTTAAGGTTATGTATATTGCCCTTGCCCCCCTCACCCCTCGTGTCATAGCTTGAAGCATGTCCATCCTCCAGACAGTGCCCAAGGCACTCATTATGTATGTATATACCCATTCCCCTCCCCCCTCCCACCTGCCTGATACCCGATAAATGTTATTCCTATATGTCCACTTAGGTGTTGATCAGTGAAACCAATTTGCTGGTGAGTACATGTGGTGCATTTTCTTTATAGTTACTGTGGTATTGAGTCATTGATTTTACTCCCAGCTTAACTGTTAATAGTATATAGAAATGTTACTTGTGTACATTGATTTTGTAACCTGAGAATTTGCTGAATTTATTTATCAATTCTAGTAGTCTTTTGCTATAGTCTTTAGAGTTTTCTAGATAAAGGATCATATCATTAGCAAAGAGGAATAGTTTGACCTGCTATTTCTCTATGTGGATGTCTTTTATTTGCTCCTCTGATTAAATTAAAAATAGGAGGCGGAACAAGATGGCAGACTAGAAACACCACCAGACAGAGCGTCTCTACAGAAAAGACAGCTACTAGAAGATATTAGAAGAAAGAAGCAAACAAACGACCATACATCGGACGGGGGACGGACAGAGGGGAACCGGAGACTACGGGAGACTCCACGGGTGGAGGTTGCGGAGGAGAACTGGAAGGAGAGACCTCCCAAGCCAGCGGCTTGGAGACCACTGGCAAGGGTAGGTGGAGCGGTTAACTTCCCCTCCCTTGCATCTCGGACTGCTGGCGGGCTCCCCAGCGGTTGGAGAGACCTGCGGACACCAGTCCAGAGACGGCCACCGCCAGCGAATGGTAAGCCTGTAGCGGACGTGGCACCAGGCTCCCCACCCCCTCGGGGCACCTCCGTGTGCACAGTCCCGACGGCGTGGCAGGCACCATATTGCTGCACTCTCCCCTCCCCCATCCCTACCGCGGCTGCCAGAGAGACAATATAGCCACCAGCCGGAGGCATCTCCAGGGAACGGGACCTTCCCTTTTGGGGCCCTTCAGCTGACTGAGGGGTACTCAGACGGGGAGCTCCCTACCCGCCAGCCCTCCCAGGTGCTCCTGGCCTGGTCATTGGAGGAGAATGGGGCAGACCCTGAGGCTGAGAGACATAAACCCAGCTTGGGCTCCCCGTGGGGGAATTAGGACTGGCACTCCTTTCCCTGGTGGGGTCAGGGATTGAACTCCGGGGCCCAGAGGTCAGACCTACTGATCAAATCGCATTGCCCAGGGCACAGAAGGGATATTGGGAAGGAGACTAATAAGGAATGTGTGCCTTCAGAGGCAGATCAGCGTGCTTGAGGGCAATCCTGCTCCCAAATGGGGGCCGTGTGCCCAGCCCAGGTAGCGACCCAGCACAGGGAACCCCCCAGCCTGCATCACAGCCAGGGGAGACCCGGTGGCCTGACGTCTGGCCTGCTGCCAGAGGCCCAGAAGAAGCCGCGGAGTTGGGGAGGGTGGAAAGAAGCGAGGCCTGCTCAAGACTGCAGGTCTCAGACAGCCCCAACCCCACAGGCAGACTTCCTGACTGAGTGGGGCCATCCCAGCCCCTCCCTGACAGCTTATCCGGGAAGCAAAGAACAGGACTTTGACCCCTGCTAACAGCATTTGTGGTGCTTGAGGGCAGGCTTACCCAACCCAGCTCCACCCAGACTCACTCCCAGACCAGACCGCACTGAAGTGGAGAATAAGGACACACCTGGAAATCCCAGGGCCCCACCCACAACCTGAGTGCCTCTCCAGCGGATCAAGAGCTGGTTTCAGGACCCAAACACAGCAGTGTAGCCTGCTCCTCTGAGCAAGCGCCACCTACTG
>VBSM01003162.1:1103548-1115338 GCA_008086735.1 Cheirogaleus medius
ATCAATATACTCAAATCAGAAGCATTCATATATGCCAAGAACCATCAAGAAGAACCTCAAATAAAAAATGCAATACCCTTCACTATAGCCTCAAAGAAATTTAAATATCTAGGAGTATACTTAATGAAAGATATGAAAGAATTATACAAGGAGAACAATGTAACACTAAAAAAACTGCAGATGATTTAAACAGATGGAAAAATCTACCTTGTTCATGGATTGGTAGAATCAATATTGTTAAAATGTCAATATTACCTAAGGTGATCTACAGAATCAATGCAATTCCCATCAAAATACCACCAGCATTCTTTACAGATCTAGAAAAAAGTTGTATATGGACATAATGGGTGAGGTGTGCACCACCTGAGGGTTGGACCCGCTTGAAGCTCTGGCACGGCGGGGTCGGGGAGGGGTGGCAGGGGTAATATTTGTATCCCTAACAATACTTGTACCCCCTAATAATATAATAGTCTACAAACAGGGATTTTCAAAAATAGCAGATTAGGGATGACTTCCAGGCTCTCTGCTCTCAGAGTAGGAGGTTAGGAAAATGGTCTAAATCACTCTAGTAGGTAGTACTCCCACAGGATTGGCTTCGCAGAATTGCAGGGAAGCTTCAAGGGTCAAGCAGTGCTGGAAAAAGGAGGAAAGTGACTCAGTGGATTTGCCACAAAGTTACAAGAGTCCGAGTTATATAGCAGGGATTGGAGCACAAGCCTGCTGCTCTCAGTAGCCAGCCGACTGGGACTGTATGATCTGTCCAACAGGGGGATGTCTCCTTCACTGAACTGCACACCCATCCAGGCAGGGAAGTGCCTGAAGTCAGCACAAAGAGGTAACATGGGTGGTCAGGCTGTTAGGAGAGGAGACAGGAGTGGAAAGCAATTTGAACTCTCCAGTGCACTGTGCAGGGACTACTTGGCTGGCGGGGAGGTCTGTACATACCAGGGGCTTATGCTTCACTTTTGAAGGGGCCGAAAAGTGAGAGAAATTGCTCATTTAGCTCAGTTGTCTGTTGGACTTGGGCGGCCCAAGCTCCGCCGGGTGAGGGGGCGGGAAAGGGAGAGCATTAGCTCCTGGGCGGACCCTCCCAGGGAATTCCTGCCACTCAAGCTCTAACAGTGAAGGGGCAGAAAAGGGAGAGTGTTAGCTCCTGGGTGGAGCCTTCCAGCCGAATCCCGTGGCCCAAGCTCCACCTCTGAGGGAGTGGAAAAGGGAGAGTTCTTGCTCCTTGGTGGTGCCTCCCCGGGGGACTAGGGCAGCTCAACCTCCCCATGTGAGGGGGCAGAAGAGGGAGGGAGGGAGCTCCTCAGCGTGGAGCATCCTGGTGGACCACAGTGGCTCAAGTTCCACTGGTGAGGGGAGGGAAGAGGGGGAGAGATTGGTCTCCAGGCAGTGTCCCCCAGTGAGGTTGAGCAGTCCCCCATTCCACCCAGCCACCTTTGTTTTGTGCCTAATGAACACACCACACCCTAGCAGGGTGGAGTTGGAAAGGAGACCGATTTTCAAACTGTGACCTGGTGCAACGGTACCACCCACAATTTCTTGGGTTATGAGCTGAGTGCTTCTCTCCAAAGCTACAGACTCCCCCCCTGGGAGGAGTTGTGAAACAAGCCATTTTTCAAGCTGAAACCGGAGGCTGGACTGCTATCTCCTCTTGCTTATTATCCACTGCTGGCCTGTTTTTCAACAAAGGGCCAGATCTCTCCCCAGAAAGGGTTTTAATAACAGCTTCTCTAGACTGCTATCCAAGCTGAGACCTGTGCCCATCTCCTGGATGTGACTTGGTAGACAGGGCCTCCAGCCAAAGGATCAGCCCCCAGTCCTGGAAGCTCAGAGTGGTTAGGGAGTCTGCTTTTAGGGCTAAGACCCACCTGGGTTGCAGAGGGTTCTTGTCTGTGACCAGGTCATTGGAATTTTATAGGAAAGGGCCTGACCCATCCTATGTAGGAGCAGAGCAGACAGGCAAGTCGCTCTCTGTTCTGTGTCCCTCAGCAGCCCAGGGCAGGGCCTCTTCAACAGCCCTGAGGCTTTTACTTCATACCAACCAGATAAACCCCATTCTTGGAGGGGCAAAGAAATACGAGTTGATGCCCTACTACAGTGAGTTGGTTTAGATCATCTGATAAAAGCAGAATACAAGGGCTTGCCCTTGGTATCCAGGCAGTTGCCAAATTACAGGCTTGTGTTCTGGGAAGGAAAATCTCAACCAGAATCCCTAACAATTGCACCAAAAGACACCTCCCACCAGAAGCTTCCCCACATAAATAGAAAAAGATCTCTGAATAACTTTTTAGCAGCTCCCCCCTAGCCACAGATCAAGCAACATCTGAAATATACTCTCTTAGGCTTGCCAATACCTGTTGCTTATCTCACCCAAGTTAAATAGGTAACAGAGCTCAAGAATCCTCTGGGAGGGGCACAACACTCCCCAAGGGCTGGGATTCCTGTTTACCAAACTTAGGGGTTTAGAGCTCATTGCATAGGTATTGGAATAGTTTGATCACCAACCCGCCCCCCACATGCAAAACACAAGCAACCAAAAGAGAGAGTAACCTGATAGCTCATCACAGTGCCTCTCACTTCATACTAGTAGTTTTTAGGGGAGTCACACACACAAGAGTTATACAACTCCTGAGAGTCTAATTAAGGGATCCAATCTCACTAATCTCTATATAAAGACGGTGAAGACAAGAGGTCAAAGATAAACCAACCAGCTCAAACTCCTCTAAGACATTACAAGTCCAGAGCACAAATCCTCATATCTACCTACAACAATTCCTCTGGAATTCCAGAAAATAGCTCATAATCCAGTCCCTGCACCTCTGGTCCTTGATAAAGCACCGAGATGAGAAAAAACCTGTGAAAGATCACAGGAAACATGAAAAAGCAGAGAGAAAAGTCATCTTCAAAAGGAAATACCCGATCTTCATCAACTGACACCAACTTACATGATATGATTAAACTGATGGAGGAAGAATTCCGAATATGCACTGTTAGAAACTCAATGGAATTAAAGAGAAAATAGAATCGCATAATACAGTAACCACAAGAACAATTTAGGAAATGAATGAAAAATTCTCCAAAGAAATGGAAATAATACAAAAAACCAAACAGAAATTCTGACAAATAAGGAAACAATCAGGGAACTGTGGAAAGCATCAAGAATAGGATGGACCATGCAGAGGAAAGAATCTCAGAGGTTGATTAGTCCTGAGCTCAAAATAAATCAGAGGAAGAAAGGGAACACAAAAACAAGAGACAAGACTAAACTTTACAAGAAGTGTGGGATTATGTAAAGAAGCCAAATCTCAGATTGATCAGGATTCCGAAAGGAGAAGAGGAACATTCACAAGGGCTGGAAAACTTATTCCACGGAATACTGGACCAGAATATGCCAGGCCTGGCTAGAAATCTTGATATCCAAATAGAAGAAGAACACAGAACTCCTGGGAGACTCAACGTGAAAAGGCAATCACATCGTCATGTGGTTATTAGGCTGACCAAAGTAAACGTTAAAGTAACAATCCTCCATGCAGTGAGATGAAAGCAGCAATTGACCTATAAAGGAAAGCCTATCAGACTAACAGTAGACTTCTCATCTGCAAACCTTACAATCCAGGAGGGATTGGGTGCCTATCCATAATCTTCTAAAACAGAATAAAGCCAAACCTAGAACTCTGTATTCGGCAAAATTAACTTCCATCCATGAGGGAGAAATAAAGTGCTTCTGAAACAAGCAATCACTGAAGGAATTTGCAAAGACCAGACAAGCCCTAGAGGAAGTTCTCAGACCTGCCTTCCACACCGAACAGGACAATAGACACTCCTCAAAGTAAAATCTTCAAAGAATTAAAGGATAGAACTTGATTGAACTGCATGATGGCTCAAGGAGCAAGTCAAAGGAACAGGACTTCACAGAACAATATAAATGGAAATCTTCCTCCAATTTCAATCCTCTCAATAAATGCAAATGGTTTAAACTCTCCACTGAAGAGACAAAGACTGGCAGAGTGGATAAAAATCCAGAAGCCTAGTATCTGCTGTCTACAGGAAACACATCGAACCCACAAAGATGCCCTCTGGCTGAATGTCAAGGGATGTAAACTATCATCCAGGCAAAAGGAAGTCAAAAGAAAGCAGGGGTAGGTATACTATTAGCAGATAACATAAGCTTTAAAATAGCAAAAGTAAAAAAGGATAAAGATGGCCAATTTATAATGGTGAAAGGGAAGATCCAACAAGAAGATTTAACAATTCTTAATATTTGTGCACCCAATGCTGGAACACCCAATTACATAAATTGGGTGCAGAAATTATCTGAACTAAATACCACGTTAAACAATGCTGCCATAGTAGCAGGGGACTTCAACACTCCACTGAATGAGCTGGACAGATCCTCCAAACAGAAAATAAGCAAAGAAATAACGGGCTTAAACAAAGCTCTTGATCAAATACGTCTGACAGACCTCTACAGAACATTCCACCCAAATAAAGGTGAATTTACATTCTTCTCAGCTGCCCATGGATCCTTCTTAAAAATTGATCACATACTAGGCCACAAATCAGATCTCAAAATATTCAAGAAAATAGAAATTATACCATGTGTTTTCTCGGACCATAGTGGTATAAATCTAGAGTTCAATTCCTATAGAAAAACTAAACGCTTCACAAAGTCATGGAAACTAAACAATCTATTATTGAAGAATTACTGGGTCAAGGAGGAAATTCAGAGGGTTATCAATAGTTTCTTCAAACAAAATTATAACACAGACATGTTACCAAAACCCATGGGATACAGCAAAATCATACTTCAGAGGAAAACTAATAGCAATAAATGCTTGCATCCAAAAAACAGGAAGATTGGATACTGACAACCTAATTAATAGATTCAAGGAATTGGAAAAATAAGAGCAAACCAATTCCAATCCTAGTAGAAGAAAAGAAATAATTAAGATCGAGGCAGAACAAATGAATTGGAGAAGAAAAGAATTATATGGAATATCAGCAATACAAGAAGCTGGTTTTTTTATATAGGTAAACAAAATTGATAGCCCTCTTGCTAGACTGACAAGAACCCAAAGGCAAAGGACTCTAGTAAACTCAATAAGAAATGGAAAAGGAGAGGTCACAGCAGACACCAAAGAAATACAAAACATTATGTTTGACTACTATAATAAACTATATGCCCAAAAACTAAATAACAAGGAAGAAATGGACAAATTCCTGGATTCATACAACATCCATAAGTTCACCCAGGAGGTAACAGAATTCCTTTATAAACCAATCTCGAGTGCAGAAATTGGAGCAGTAATTAACAACCTCCCAAAACGGAAAAGTCCCGAACCAGATAGCTGCACTTCAGAGGTTTACCAAACATACAAAGATGAACTCATTCCTATACTACAGAAATTATTCCACAACATTGAGAAAGATGATATCCTTCCTAACTCATTCTACGAAGCCAATATCACCTTGATACCAAAGCCAGGAAAGGACACAACAAAAATAGAAAATTACTGAGCAATACCCCTTACCAATATAGATGCAAAAGTCATCAACAAAATTTTAGTAAAAAGAATTCAGCAGAACATCACACAAAAAAATAATTCACCATGACCAGGTGGGCTTTATTCCATGGAGGCAAGGCTGGTTCACCATACACAAATCTATAAATGCAATTCACCTCATAAATAAAATCAAGAACAAAGACCATATGATTTTCTCAATAGATGCAGAAAAACCATTTGACAAAGTCCAACACACCTTTATGGTAAAAACTCTTAACAAAATAGGCATAGGCGGCTCATACCTTAAAATTATCAAATACATTTATGAAAAACCCATAGCCAATATCATACTCAATGGGGAAAAATTAAAACCATTCCCACATCTATCTGGAACTAGATAAGGATGCCCACTATCTCCTCTTCTATTCAACATAGTGCTCGAAGTCCTAGCTATAGCAATCAAGCAAGAGAGGGTTATTAAAGGTGGGTGCAGATGAGATCAAACTCTCCTTCTTCACTGACGGTATGATATTTTACCTAGAAAACTCCATGGATTCGTCCAAGAGACTCCTAGACTTGATAAATGAATTCGATATAGTCTCAGGTTACAAAATCTATATACTCAAATCAGAGACATTCATATATGCCAAAAACCATCAAGCTGAAACTAAAATGAAAAACGCAATACCTTTTAGTATAGCCCCAAAGTAATTAAATATCTAGGAATATGTTTATGAAAGATATTAAAGACTTATACAAGGAGATCTATGAAACACTAATAAAAGAAATGGAGAAGATGTAAGCATATGGAAAGATCTACCTTGTTCATGAATTGGTAGAATCAATATTATTAAAATGTCAATATGACCTTAAGTCATCTACAGAATTAGTGCAATCCCCTTCAAATTACCATCATCATTCTTTACAGATCTAGAAAAAATAATTCTGCCTTTGGTATGGAACCAGAAAAAACCTCATATAGCCAAAGCAATCTTAAGTAAAAAGAACACCCTGGGAGGCATCAGTCTCCCTGACTTCGATCTGTACTCTAAAGCAATAATAATTAAATCAGCCTGCAATTGGCACAAGAACAGAAGTATCGACATTTGCAATAGGACTGAGATTCCAGAGATGAAAACATATGCATACGGTAACCTAATATTTGATAAAGCAGACAAAAACATACTATGACGAAAAGAATCTCTCTTCAATAAATGGTGCTGGGAAAACTGGATAGCTACATGCAGAAGAATGAATCAGGATCCCTACCTCTCACCTCTCACAAAAATCTACTCAAGATGGATAACAGCCTTAATCCTAATGCATGAAATATTAAGAATCCTAGAAGACTTTGGGAAAACCCTCTCAGATATTGGCCTAGGCAAAGAATTCTTGAAGAAGACCCCCAAAGCAATCACCACAGCAACATAGGTAAACAAATGGGACATGATCAAATGAAAAAGCTTTTGCACAGCCAAGGAAACTATCATTAAAGCAAATAGACAACCTACAGAATGGGAGAAAATATTTGCTCTCTACACTTCCTGTTGGGTACCGTCCCTGGGTCAGAATGGCCAAGACCCAAAGTCAGCAGAATGGGAGCCCATTGCTTGTTCCCATAGTTATCAGGACATGACTTGTTGATCAGTGTAAGAACTGTTCTTCCAGGCAAACAGCCAAGAGCCTGTGGTCTTGCAAATAAGTTCTGGTGCACAATAATAGCCCCGGGAATGTTTGCAGGTAAACAAGAGCTGCCCAGCCCCACAACAATGGAGGTCTGGAGGCCACGAGTAAAACATGTTGTTCCCATGAATGCTGCTTGGCCCGTAAGATGGCTGGTTAGCCAGAGATGGGTAAGATTCCTCAGGGAGGAACAACCTAAGACAGGCACAGCCACTGAGGGGCCAGCAAAGAGGAACTGGGTGATAGAAACTACCCCCCCCATGGTGCCTTTTTCCCCGTGCATATCTTGGTCTGTAATTTGGGCCTGGCTCTTTAAGCATTGCAAACTGCCAAGGACCTATGGTTTCGCATGTGAGCCAAGGTTGTCTGTTATCCTGCAAATGGTATCAGACGATGAAGGACATCTCTTGTGCTATGTCTAGAGGAACGGGTGCTGTTGACCCGTGGGAAGTCACGTACCAGAAAGTAGCTGGGAAAGTGGCTGCTCACCAACTTTAAAAGTATAAAAATAAAATGACTGGTGCTTACAGCACTGCAGTCTTGTACCGTCTCTTGTGTCTGTGTGTTTCTTTCTGGGGCTGAAGTCTTGTACCATCTCTTGTATCTGTGTGTATCTTTCTGGGGTTGTAGTCTTGTACCATCTCTTGTGTCTGTGTGTTTCTTTCTGGGGCTGCAGTCTTGTCTTTCGTGTTTGTGTGTGTTTTTTGTCTGTGTCTTTCTGTGTTCACCCCCATCCTGTAATTAGGCCACTTTCAACTTCCAATAAAGGTCTGATAACAAGAATTATCTAGAGCTGAAAAGAATTAACAAGAAAAAATCTAACAACCCCATCAAGAAATGGGCAATGGATATGAACAGAAACTTTTCCAAGGAAGACAGAATAATAGCCAGCAAACATATTAAAAAATGCTCAACATCACTAATTATTAGAGAAATGCAAATCATAACCACAATGAGATATCATCTAACCCTAGTGAGATTGGCCTGTATCAAGAAATCCCAAATGCTGGTGAGGATGTGGAGAGACAGGAACACTCTTACACTGCTGGTGGGACTGCAAATTAGTGCAACCATTGTGGAAAAGAATTTGGAGATATCTCAAAGAGCTAAAAATAGAAATACCATTCGACTCAGTAATAGCATTGTTAGGCATCTACCCAAAAGCGCATAAGACATTCTGTTATAAAGGCATCTGCACCCGAATGTTTATGGCAGCACAATTCACTATTGCAAGGACATGGAAACAACCCAAGTGCCCGTCAATTCATGAGTGGATTATTAAAATTTGGTATATGTTTACAATGGAATATTACTCAATTCTAAGAAATGACAGTGAGCTAGCACTCCTTATATTATCCTGGATTAAGCTTAAGCCCATTATTCAAAGTGAGGTGACACGAGATAAGAATGATGGCCTCCTCATGTACTCTCCATCAAATTGGTACTGATTTATGAACACTATGGTGCTCAAAGGGTGGTGGTGTTCACCAGGGATTCTGGGGTTGGAGGGGAATTCCCACATCTGAGGGATGTGATGAACATTGTGGAGGAGAAGGGCATACCTCTAACCCTTTCTAGGGAAAGCCAAAGATAAAAATTGTAACCAAAATGTTAAGAAAAAGAAACCACATTTGTTTGCTGTTGTACAGGTGCGAGGGTGGAGGAGGGTATGGGTATATACATACATAGTCAGTGTGATGCACACTGTCTGGGGGCTGGACACGCTTGTAGCTCTGACTAGAGGGGAGAGGGGAGACAAGGGAAATGTATGTAACATTAACGTTTGTTTCCCCATAATATGCTGAAATTAAAAAAAAGAAAAGAAAAAAAAAGTCTAGAAACAACAGATGTTGGTGTCAATATGACAAAAAGGAACACTTATACACTGTGGGTGGGACTGAAAATTAGTACAACCTGTATGGAAAACAGTATGGAGATTCCTCAAAGAATTAAAAGTAGACCTACCATTTGGTCCAGACTTCCCACTATTATTTATCTACTCAAAGGAAAATAAATTATTTTATGAAAGAGACACATGTACTTGAATGTTTATTGCAGCACAGTTCACAATTGCAAACATATGGAATCAACCAAAAGGCCCATAAAGTCATGAGTGGATTAAGAAAATATGCTATATGTATACCATGGAGAACTGCTCATTCATAAAAAAGGATGAATTATTGCCTTGTGCAACAATTTGGATGTAACTGGAGACTCTTTTCCTAAGTGAAGTATTTGAATAATGGAAAAACAAACACCACATTCACTTGACATTAAATTTTAACTAACTAATCAGAAGACATGGGCACAGAGGGAGGTTAAACTCAATGGGAATCAAGCAGGGGGTAGTTTGGAGGAGGGGATGGATGAAAACCTATTAACTAACGAGTATAATGAACACTATTTAGGTGATGGCCACACTTATAGCCACAAGTCAAGCATTAGAGAAATGATCCATGTAACCAAAAACATTTGTACCCCCTTAATATTTGGAAATAAAAAGAACCCTATGGGGAATTGTATGAAGTATACAGGACAGAAGGAATGATATAACTGCAATATAGTCACAGAAAAGTCTTCTGACACTCATGTGAGGGTTCTGGAGCTAGAATTACCTTTCACTGTTGTCCTGAACTGATGCAAGGGTCAGGGCCTTTATATTCCCATATCAAAGGGCCATTGGATTCAGGTTGACCCTGAGAAACATTATATATAAATTTGGCAAGGCCTAACCTGGGGAGAAATTCAGCTGAGATCTATCTGTTGCCAACATTCCTAGTAGCTTGAAAATAAATGCTTTTGTCTTGGAGGGGTGTATTTCAGAGGCACATGATAGCATCCACTATAGACTTCAATAGTGGTTATGCAGAATGTCAATCAATTCTCACCTCACTGTTAAAGAAGAAAATGCCAATAAAAATACAAAAATACACTTATGTACAATCACATTGTACAAATAGGAAGACAAACTGGATGATATGGTAGCATGCATGTATAGTAAATAAAATCTTCATACACTGCTAGTGGAAATGTAAGTTGATGGAACTGCTTGAAAAACATTTTGCATTATTCAGCTAAATTAGAAAAGAAAAATGCCCTATGTACCAGCAATTCCACCCCGAGATATTTTCTTTAGAGAAATTCTTATATGTGTACACCCAGAGACATTTTAAAAACATTCATAGAAGTATTGTTTCTCTAAGCACTGTTACTTCTAGACTTATAACAAAACAAGGGATCTTCAAAGCTCAAAGGAATAAATATATTTTTTATACAATGGAATATTACACAGAAATGAAAATAAAAGTACTACAGCTACACATATCTACAGGCATAATTATGAGCAAAAGAATCAAGGCACAAAAGAACACATATAACATTATTCCACTTAATTAAAGGTTGAAAACAGGCAAAATTAAACTATGAAGTTTGCATTCATCAATGGAAAAAATAACTTTTTTTTTTTACAAAAAAGGAGGAAATGATTATCCCTAAAATAGGATAGAGTTTACCTCTGGAGGCAGAGATTAGAATGTGGTAAGATGGAGGTAACTGGATATTTCTGGAGGTCTGGACAATAAATGTTTTGTATCTCAACCTGAGTAGTAGATGTATGTGAGTTTATGCAATCATTATTTCAACTGTAGATTTATGCTTTATCACTCTTCTGTATTTGTATTTCATAATGACAACCAAAATTAAAATGGGAAAATAAATGCTTAGAGATGATCATCCTTTTTAATCAAGTTTCAGCCACATTATATTGAAAATATAATTTGGAGAAAATGCTGAGTGAAAATAGCTAGACCACAAGTAGTACTGTAAAGCAACATAGCAACATAGCAAGAAATACAGCATGAGAAACCAATCAAGAAAGCAGGTAGGCTCTCCTTTTACTCCTTATCTGGTGAGAGGGGTACAAAGATTGTGTTCTGGGCTACTCACCCCAGATGTTCTGGATTCCTATGGTCTCTTAGCCAAGATACAAAGATTCTTTGTTTTTGTTTTACCAGGACATACGCCTTCCCCTTTCTGGCCTGTTCTAATGCCTTTCAAAATGTAAGTGATCATATTCCCTTTTATGCCTGCCAATTCTCTGCCTGGCAACTGTACCTAACATGATAAATGATGTAAGCTAATGTTCTCATGGGTGCTCAAACATTAATTTATGTATTAACTCTCCCAAGTAACTCCTGTGCATTTTAAATAGAAGATTTCAAAGGATAGTACATTTGTATTCACTGTTCCCTTGATCATATTTTCTGCCATCCCTAAAAGTTATGTCCTTCCTGCACTCTCATAGACTTATTTTAAACTCTAAAATTGAGGCTCTTCATTTCTCTCAATATGAAGGCATAGTAATCTGATTGGTGTGGATTCTTTCCAAGCAATAGGATTTGTGTGTTTTATTCTCAACAATGTGATTTGAAAACCATCCTGTGTAAATTAATATAGATCTACCTCATCTCTGAATTATTTCTTAATTTCTTTATTCATTGTTCTAGAGTAGCCAGAAGGGAAATAGCTTGAGACATTTTAATAGTGGTAGGTCGACCATTTCAGATTTGAATATTCTTTTTTTTTTTTTTTTTTTTTT
>VBSM01003162.1:1153987-1175725 GCA_008086735.1 Cheirogaleus medius
GCTATTAGTTTTCCTCTCAGGTATGCTTTTGCTGTATCCCACAGGTTTTGGTAAAAAATATCACCGTTATCATTTTGTTTGAAGAAACTCTTGATTTCCCTCTGAATTTCTTCCTGGACCCAATAATTTTTTAATAATAGATTGTTTAGTTTCCATGATTTCGTGAGGTGTTGAGTGCTACTATAGGAATTGAACTGTAACTTTATGCCACTATGGTCAGAAAAGATACAAGGTATAATTTCTATTTTCTTGAATTTTTTGAGATCTGATTTGTGGCCTATGATGTGATCAATTTTGGAGAAGGATACATGGTCTGCTCAGAAGAATGTAAATTCAACTTTATTTGGATGGAATGTTCTATAGAGATTTGTCAGACCTTTTTGATCAAGGGCTCTGTTCAGTTCCATTATATCTTTGCTTATTTTCTGTTTGGAGGATCTATCCAGCTCACTCAGTGGATTGTTGAAGTCTCCTGCTACTATGGCAGTGTTGTGTAACATGGTGTTTAGATTAGACAATGTTTGCTTTATGTAATTGGGTGCTCCTGTATTGGGAGCTTAGATATTAAGAATTTTTAAGTCTTCTTGTTGGATCTTCCCTTTCACCAGTATAAAGTGGCCATCTTTATCTTTTTTTACTTTTGCTATTTTAAAGCCTATGTTATCTTCAAATAGTATAGCTACCCCAGCTTTCTTTTGACTTCCATTTGACTGGATGATAGTTTTCCATCCCTTGACCTTCAGCAGGGAGGCATCTTTGCAGGTTAGACGTGTTTCCCGTAGACAGCAGATACTAGGCTTATAGATTTTTATCCACTCTCCCAGTCTATATCTCTTCAAGGGACAGTTTAAGCCATTTACATTTATTGAGAGGATAGAAAATGGAAGATTACCATTCATATTGTTGATTTGTCTTACTCCTTGAGCCATCATGTAGTTTGAGGTGTAAACTTTAAATCTCCGACGATTTTATTTTGTGGAGTGTTTATTGCCCTGTTCCTTTATAAATGCAGGTCTGAGAACTTCCTGTAGGGCTGGTCTGTACTTTACAAATTCCTTCAGTGATTGCTTGTTTGAGAAGGACTTTATTTCTCCCTCATAGATGAAACTTAATTTTACTGGATAAAGAATTCTATTTGGGCTTTGTTGTTTTAGGAGGTTAAGGATAGGGACCCAATCTCTCCTGGCTTGTAAGGTTTCAGTAGAGAAGTCTGCTGTTAGTCTGATAGGGTTTCCTTTATAGGTTAATTGTTGTTTTTGCCTCACTGAACGGAGTATTGCGTCTTACACGTTTACTTTGGTCAACCTATTGACCACGTGAAGAGGTGATTGCCTTTTCATGTTGAGTCTCCCAGGAGTTCTGTGAGCTTCTTGTATTTGGATGTCAAGATTTCTGGCCAGGCCCAGCATATTTTCCTCGAGTATTCCATGAAATAATTTTTCTATCCCATGAGATTGTTCCTTTTCCCCTTCCGGAATCCCGATCACCGTGAGATTCGGCTTTTTTATGTAATCCCACACTTCTTGTAAGTTTTGGTCTTGTCTCTTGTTTCTGTGTTCCCTTTCTTCCTCTGATTTGTTTAGGGCATAGGTGTAATCTTCGAGCTCTGAGATTCTTTTCTCTGCATGGTCCATCCTGTTCTTGATGCTTTCTACTGTATTATGGAGAACATTGATTGTTTCCTTCATTGCCAAAATATCTGATTGGATCTTTTGTATAATTTCAATTTCTTTGAAGAATTTTTCATTCATTTCCTGCATTGTTCTTGTGTTATCTTTATGTTGTGATTCTATTTTCTCTTCAATTTTGTTGAGTTTTCTGACAATCTATATTCGAAATTCTTCCTCTGTCAGTTTAATCATATCATGTAAGTTGGTGTCGGTTGATGGAGGTCAAGTATTATCTTTTGGAGGTGACTTTTCTCTCTGCCCCTTCATGTTTCCTGTGATTTTCTGCTGGTTCTTTCTCATCTGGGAGTTCTGTCGAGGACCAGAGGTGTTGGGATTGGGTAATGAGCAAAATTCTGTGATTACTAAGAGTTGATCTGTGGCAGGGCGGGGAGTATATAGTCTGGTCCTGTAGCGCCTTAGAGGAATTTGAGTCAGTTGGATAATCTTTGATCTAATGTCTTCACCTTATGTCTATTAAGATTAATAAGTTTAGTGCCCTTCCTTAGAGATTCTGGGGTTAAATAACTCTTGTGGTCATGGAATTGCTCTCAACTCCTAGGTTGAAGATGGAAGCACTATGATAAGTTCTAAGATTACGCTGACTTTCATTTCCTGAGGTCTCTGAGCGTCACAAATCAATCTGAGACCTGCCATGTGGCTTAATTCCTGCCAGGATGAGGTGAGTTCCTACTGCACAGAATCCCAGAGGGTTTGTTGCTGCTGAGAGTATTTTTCAGTTCCATCAAATCTCAGCCCGGAGAATAAGCTCCCTTACTCCTCTGAATTTCCCTGGAGTGGAGCTTATCCTATGGTTGTAGGCACCAGCTAACAGGCCACAGGAAAGAGATAGAGAGGGGACTCAGTTTGATAGTCTGTCCTGATTGGCTATTAGATCCGCCTTTCTGTGGCCTGCAGCAGCAGGAAGGTAGAAGCAAAGCAGAGGTGACAATCTTGGAATCCAGATTTTGGATTGAACCGCCTCTTTCTCAACACTGCCCAGAGGCAGAGTTAGCCCCTATAGTGCGAAGCACTCGGACCCGAGTCATAGGAGATTGTGGATGTTGGTGTTGCCCTGATTATATCTAGAAAATAGTCACCTTTGCCACTCCACCTTGCCAAGACTGGCTCTGCTCTCTGAACACAGAATGCAGGTGGTTAGAGCAGCGAGTGACTGCCCAAGATCAGTCTGGCGATTCAGCCACGCGAAGCACCACTCTCCGCCTTCTCCCCCTTTAAACACCTAATTCGTGATAAATGGCAGATGTGGGAATAGCCTTTCTCAGCTCCGCCCCAAGGCAGAGACAGAACCTTTGGCACAAAGCGCCAGTTCTCAAGTATCAGGAGGGTGCGGATGATAATTACTCTTCCAGTTATACCAGGAGAAGCTGCCACCTTCACAGCTCCACTTTTAACAGGTGGACTCTTCTGTCTGCACACAGAGCATGAGGTGGCTTATGCTGAGAGAGACCGTCTAAAATCAGACAGGCAGGGCAGCCCATACCGGCCACTCTCTGCCTATTGTCTCCTTAAATAACTAATTGGAGATAAGTGGCAGGAATGGGAGCAGTCTTTTTCTCCACTCCACCCCAAGGCAGAGTTGTTACCTTTGGCATAAAGCGTCCATCCCCAAGTCGCAGGAGGCTGTGGATGAAAATGTCCCTCCTGGCTCTGTCTAGCAATAGCAGGCTCCTTCACAGCTCAGCCTTGTCCAGGCGGGCTCTGCTCTCTGGGTGCAGATTGCAAGAGGGTTGTGTAGCGACAGACTGTCCAATATCAGACTGGCGGGGCAGCCTGAACTGCCTATCTCCTCTTTCTTTTTCCCTAATTATAGAACCGCAGACAAGCAGCAGGTATGGACTCCCACCCTTTCTCAGCTCCGCCCCAAGGTGGAGTTGGGCCCTTTGATGCAGAGCAACTGGAACCAAGTTACAAGAGAGTGTGGGTGAAAATTTCTATCCAGGTTCTCTCTAGAAAAGCCCAGCTCTTTCACATCTCGGCCTTGTCCAGGCGGGTTCTGCTCTCTGGGCGCAGAGCGCAAGGTGGTTATGTAGCCAGAGACTGTCCAATACCAGGCTGGCGAGGCTGCTGCACCCACCTATTTCCCCCTACCGTTTCTCTAGAAACAGAACCATAGACAAGCAGCAGGTATGGACTCCGACCTTTTCTCAGCTCTGCCCCAAGTTGGAATTGCGACCTTTAGGGCAGAGAGCCCAGAACCAAGTTGCAGGGGAGTGTGGGGGAAAGTTTCTATCCAGGCTTTCTCTAGAAAAGCCCGGCTCTTTCACAGCTTGGCCTTGCCCAGGTGGGGCTCTGCTCTCTGGGCACAGATCGCAAGGGGGTTGTGTAGCCAGAGCTGTCCAATATCAAGCTGGCAGGGCAGACACACCCACCTATTTCCCCCTTCAATTTCCCTAGATGCATAACCGCAGACAAGCGGCAGGTATAGACTCAGACCTTTTCTCAGCTCCTCCCCAAGGCGGATTTGGGACCTTTGGCGAGGTGCGCCCTGACCTAAGTTGGGTGAAAATTTCTATCCAGGCTCTCTCTAGAAATTCCTGGCTCTTACACAGCTCAGCCCTGCCCTGGCGAGCTCTGCTCTCTGGGCACAGAGAGCAAGTGGGTTGTGTAGCGAGGGATCAGACCGTCCAGTATCGGACTGGCGAGGCAGCAGTGCCTATCGCCACTCCCTCCCCCCTTCCAAACACCAAGTCCTAGTCAGTCTGCAGGGATGGGGAGAGGTGAGCAGTGTTGGAGGAACAGAGGGACTTCCTCCAACTCGTGGAGTCTCAGGGGATCAGGGAACCTAGCTTTGTACTCTGTGTCTACACAGCGCCAGCCAAAACCTCGACCATATCCAAGGTCAAAGCCTCCTTTTGTGTATAATCCCCTCACTCTGGACCTGGAAGCGACCTGCAGAGTGATGCTGGAGTGGGCTCTCGTTCCTGCCGAGCAGGGGAGCGATCACTGTGTTCAGACCCTCCCCCACCTGAAACTGCCTCCACTGCACGTTGAGGAGAGTTCAAACTGTTCCCTGCTCTAGTCTCCTCTCCACACAGCTTTGTCCGGCGCTACCCCTTCCCATCAAGTTCAGGCACTTCCAGGGCTACGAGGGTGTGGAGCTCAGTGTAGGAGAGGGCAACTCTCAGCGCCAGGTAGGACTGATGCCGCTGCCAGCTGGCAGTGGCTCAGGCTGCCTCTTGCTCCCTTCTTGTTGTATATTTCCGATTCCACGCGTTTTGTGAAAGAATATCTGAATCACCTTTGATTTCAGCTGTAGATTGTCTTATCCCTCCGTTTCCTGGTGATTGTCTGCAGGCTTGCAAAGCTGATCCTGTGGACGTGTAGATTGCTCGCGTGTGATTGTCCACTTTCTTCACTTTCCACACTGGGAGCAGAGAGCCAGCAGGACACCCCTACTCCGCCATTTTTCAGATCTAGCTAATTTTTAGAAACTTTCTGGACTTTGTGCTTTAGGCTCAGAAACCTAAAAAACCTGAAGCTCTGAATCGTAAATATAAAATGGAGACTACTTTGGTAATCTTACTCTCTTTTGCCAAACAAAGGCTATTTCCAAGATGCTGAGTGCTGCTTATGATGTGTTTAGCTGGTACTTGGTCTACAGTTATTCATTTTATTGAAAAACATATTATTCAATAATATCAAAAATGGAAACTGAGTGATAAATGTCTAGAAACAGAAGAACTTATTTTCTTATTGCCTTGATGAGATATGATGTTACAGGGCCCTATTCCAAAAAGCCATCATGAGTTGTGCTTTTGTAGACTACGCCCATCTTGTGGTTTGCCAGTTCTTTTTTTCATTATTTTTATTTATTTATTTTTTTAGTTTTCTTTTTTTTTATTTCAGCATATTATGGGGGTACAAATATTACGGTTACATATATTGCCCATGCCAAAACACTGCCCGCAGCAGGACTTACTCCTGTCCTGCCATTATCATAAGGCTTTGAAAGAAGTGTTGGAAGACCAGTTGTTTGGGTTTTTAGTGTTTCAGTAGTAACTTCCTCAAAGCATAATCACATATTTCCTTCTGCACGTATCACTTTCAAGTGTGCCTGTTATGTCTAAGTGAATCTAGCCTCTAGCAAGTATTTTCTGGAAGTGAATGCTATCTTCCTCAAAAAAACCAGATTATACTTGAAAGCAGCCCTCAAAGTTGATCTTACTGTTCTTTGCTTTGTGGCTTAAAGATAAGCATTCCATATCTACTTATTAGGCTGAATAATTTTTGTTTGTGTGCACTGAAGATTCTCTTTTCAATATGATCAAAATAATTGTAATGAGAATCCTGATATGCAGTCTAATCTATACCATATTTTGAATATAGCTATCCTTATGGTTTAAAAACAGCCACACTCTATCTGCTTTGCCTTCTCTTTCTGCATAGCATATTATACTTGAAGATTCTGAAGAAGACATAATATAAGGTGTGACTGAGTTTTCAGCCCTAGAATTTTGGTAATTTTAAGAATTCTCACCAAGATGACTCACGATGGCTCCCTGTTTCACTCTTCATTGAATGCAATCACAACAGCTTTGAAAGATCATCTGAGGATTGATTTAAAGCTCTGCTATCAAAATTTTCTGTTTAAGCAATCTTTTTTCATCTTTAACATTGTGTGATGGCTTCTATTTTTAAGTGGTTTTTAGTCAATCACTGTCACTCTTCAAAGAAAGAATAGCTACTTTCCCAATTTGTTATTTTAAAACTTTAGGCTGAATTCTAGGATTTTTGAGTCTATCAAAAAAGTTGTACATGAAAAAAATAAAGAAACGTGGGAGTGGTTTCGGGAGAAGATTTAATTTCCACAACCATCTTCCTTACATGCTCAGAATCCTAATCAGATTTCCTTAAGCCAATTTGAGTTGACAAGAAAAACATAGAGTTCTATATTGACGTATTACTAAAGCTGAGACCTCCCCTAGGATTATAACTAAGACCCCATCCCCCTTGTTCTAGAAAAAAAAAAAACAGAGAAAAGGTGGTCAATTTCGCAAATATTTCAGCTTTTGAACGTTTGATGAAGATAGGTAGAGAAGTCCTAGGTGATGGTGGGTCAGAGGAATCAACTGCTAAAAGCAAAGTTCCTACTTTTCATTTATTTGAAATAATTCTGATGTGAGCTTGAAAGTGGAAAGGCAAGACTAGAAAGAAAATGGAAGAATAAAACACTCCAGACAGCCCAGTAGGTAGAAAGAAGAGGAAGGAGTACTGTTATGGCAACAAGATAAAGCCCAGGCTCCTCTGAAATAGAAATAGGAAAGCTGTTTTTGTAAACAGGTCCCTTCTATTATAGTTTTGCTCTGGGTTTAGACTAATCATTTTTATGTCTGGGTGCACATGTGTGCGCATATACACACATATCATGAATATTAATTGTTTAAGTTAAAAAGTTAGTTTAACCCTCTGAAACTCTAATACTTCTCTATAAGAACATCATGTGTTTGGGCATTAGAGAAAGGAGAGGTGGATGGAAATTGCTATTATTAGAAAGCTAGACTTAATCTAAACCTAAAAGAATTTCAAATCTTATATCCCCAC
This sequence comes from Cheirogaleus medius, assembly GCA_008086735.1. Classification (NCBI taxonomy): domain Eukaryota; kingdom Metazoa; phylum Chordata; class Mammalia; order Primates; family Cheirogaleidae; genus Cheirogaleus; species Cheirogaleus medius. The sequence continues at coordinate 1,161,220 of VBSM01003162.1, forward strand.
CATCTCAATAGCATCAGGAAAGGGAGCACTGTAGGACAAAAGAATTCATCAATTTGCACAAACAAATAAACTAGACAATATTAAGAGACTATGATAGTAGCAGCCACATCCAAAGTGAGATCAGAAATGTACATATTTATGTATATATGTATATGTGTGCATGTGATCATTCACTAAGTATTTGCTTACTACCTTGTGTAGAAATATAGAAATATTAGTACCTAGCATGGAACTATAGAAAATATGAAAATACTAAGATAAAATCATTTTTCTTTCTCAAAACATCTAACATTATTTTGGGGTGATAGATGGATAAAGCTATTTTAATAGTTACATATTTATTTTATTGGATATTAGAAAAAAATATATAACACATTTTAGTGGGCTGAATGATGGCTCCCAAAAAGATCTGTGCACAACTTAATCCTCAGAATCTATGAATGTTACTTTATTTGGAAAAAGGATCTTTGCAGATATAATTAAGGATCTTGAGGAAATCATCCTGGATTATCTGGATGGACCCTAAATTCTATGACAAGTGTTGTTATAAGTGTCATACAGAGGAGTGACACACAGAAACACAGAAGAGAAGGTGATGTGAAGATGCAGGCTGACATTGGAGTGATGGGGCCACAAGCCAAGGAATATCCACATGCACCAGAAGCTGGAAGATACAAGGAACAAATTCTCTTCTAAAGCCTTTGGAGGGAGTGAAACACTTAACAACACCTTGATTTTGGGCTTCTGACCTCCAGAACCGTGAAAGAATGAATTTCCATTGTCTTAAACCACCCAGTTTGTGGTAATTTGTTGTAGCAGTCCTGGGAAACTAATACCTCACATCAAACCCGGGACTCTCCAGATTACTTAGAACAAAACTAATGTATTAATACGTATTTTTGTTTATTTATTTATTGACTTAGCTGATTTTTAAAAAATAAATCAATAATAATGATGGCAAGGATGTGACGAAAATTGTGAAGGTGGTAAATAAATAATTGAAGTTTGAGAGACAAAAAAAAATCACTGAAAAGACAAGAGATATTTACATGAAGCAACTGACAACAGGGAACAAGTAGTGAGCAGAGTCACATGAGTGATGGATACAGATAATTTAATGTTCCAGAAGCATGAGTTCACTAGAAATTTATGAAAGTCGAGACTGTCAATGAACATTTTATGGAAGAGATGGAATTGGAATTTGGGCGTCATGAAAAGTTGGGGTTTGGTGAGTTAGGCTGATCGAGGCACAGTCTAGGCAGAAAAAAAATAGTGTGGGAAAAGGTGGCACAGAGAACCTATTAGAAATGTATCAGCCAATTAGATAGCATTATTCATTTTCTTGAGTGTGACAGTATTGATGTAGTTATGCAGGAGAATGGCATTATTTGTAGGTAATACGTGCTGAATTATTTAGGAGTGAAGTTTTTTGATGCAACTTACTTTCAACAGTAAGAACGAGAGAGAGAGAGAGAGAGAGAGAGAGAGAGAGAGAGAGAGAGAATGAGACTATGTGAAAATATGTACCAAAATGTTAACATGATTAAATGAGGGGAGGGGAGACATGTATGATACAAGAACCCTAAAGCTGCTCATACATTTTGACCAAGAAATCCCACTTCTGGCCAGGCACAGTGACTCATGCCTGTAACCCTGGCACTTTGGGAGGCTGAGACAAGAGGGTCACTTGAGCCCAGGAGTTCGAGACCAGTCTGGGCAATACAGTGAAACCCTGTCTCAACAAAAAATAGAAAAATTAGCTGGGCATGGTGGCCCACACCTGTAGTCCCAGCTACTCAGGAGGCCAAGGCAGAAGGATCGCTTGAGCCCAGGAGCTTGAGGTTCCACTGAGCTATGATAACACCACTGTACTCTAGCCTGGGCAGCAGAGCAAGAACCTGTCTCTAAAAAAGAAAAAGAAAAAAGAGAAAAGAAATCCCACTTCTAGGAAATAATCAGAAACCAGAAACAAAGGAAAGGGCAGATGGTATGTTGATATAGAAATTCGGAAGAGAGAGAGAGCAGCATGTGTGCTGAGGTATACAGCCACCCACTAATCCTAACTGATAACATAAACAAATCATATAATGAACCCAATTAAGAGGCTTCTGCCCACTGGGATGATGCCAGCATTGTGTGGTCATAGAACACAAACTCCCAGCCTTTGTTCCCTGAGGCATGGCCAGTGTTCTGTGGTAATGTACCACAAGCAACCTAGGTTTACTAAAAGAAGACACACTGGAAATATCAAGAAACAAAATAAAGTGCTTAGATCACCTACTATCCACACTTTTCTACACATTGAACCAATTCCAAAGTTCCTTCAAATTCTGGAGCTTCAGTATACTTAAATAATGCACAGAAAAACATTTCTATAATTATAGTTAGGTGCACTGAAATTTCAAAACAAGGTAACTATGCATGTTTCACAACATTTCACTGAACATTTTTTCTTACAAGTACAATAGATTTTTATCTAACATTACTTATGTTCAGCTTCCTCTTGGTATTAACTATGACTAAGATATAGCAACCAGCAGATGTTTTTCAATAATTAGCAAGTTTTAATGTGCTAATAGTTCCTAAATAGAAACAGCTACCAGTAAGGTAAACAAGACATTGGATTGGGTTTAGTATCATGAAAACAGTACAAAGGAGTCTCATCCCTATGCCTATGTAACTTAAACAAATTCAACTGTACACCATGGGCCAAACATTTAATGATTGAAAACAATTTAAAAGTGATTCATAAATGTAACCAAGATACTTCATCTGGTGACTTAGGTAAAGAAAGGATAAGTACTACATACATGAAACTACATCTTTAACTCTATAGACAATTTAAAGGATTTTCAAGGGTAATTTTGACTGGATTTGGATTTTATTTATGCACTGATTTTAGAACTCAACCCCGAACAAGACGGGATTTCAACATCTAGCACAGAGTGCTTGGCTGTAGAAGACAGATAATCTGTTTTGAATCCTTGTCCTTGGAGTGTTCAAGGCCAATTTTCTTTTCTGTAAATTGGGAACACTGAGAATAGTGATGGTTAATTTTATGTGACAACTTGGCTGGGATATAGTGCCCATATATTTGGTCAAACATTATTCTGGATGTTTCTGTAAAGGTATATTTCTGGATGAGACCAACATTTAAAACACTGGACATTGCATAAAGCACATTACCCTCCATAATGTGGGAGGGCTTCATCCAATCACTTGAAGGCCTTATTAAAACACAAACTGACCTACTCAGAGCAAGATAGAATTCTGCCAGAATTCTGCTTTTGCATTTGAACTGCAACTCCCCCTGAAGCTCCATCCTGCCTGCGTAGCCTATCTGGTTTTGAACTGACCATGCCTCCACAATAACATGAGCAAATCTCTCTCTCTCTCTCTCTCTCTATATATATATATATACACACACACACACACATACACATATACACATACATATATTTAAATCTCTCTCATCTATATAAAATCATCTATGGATAAGATTATTTTACATATACTGTGTTTCCCCAAAAATAAGACAGTGCCTTATATTTAGTTTTCCTCAAGAAGACACACTAAGGCTTATTTTCAGGGGATGTGTTACTTTTTTTAAGTACAGTACAACAATCTACATTTATTGAAGTATAGTTAAGTAGTCTTCTTCTGGAACATCATCATAGTAAAATGGCAGCCACAGCATTCCTTCTTCCCCCTGGGGACACACAATACCTAAAGCGGAGCATCCAGATCCTCACTTCACTGAGGAGACTTTCCCCTCAAAGCCTCAGCTTGCAGCACCAACAGGATGGCCGGGACCTGACAGGGGGAGCCGACCTTGTTGGTGGGGCTGCCTGCACCTTTCCAGTCAATAATAACTGTCATGATGAGGCAGATGAGAAGGGCTGTTCGTCTTCTTTACCGCTCTGCAACGAAATGCATGGGCCGTGCAGATACACTGCATAGCCACGCCCATCACTAGGCCTTATTTTCAGGGTAGGGCTTATATTGTGCAAATGCTTAGAAATCCTGCTAGGGCTTATTTTATGCATAGGTCTTATTTTCAGGGAAACACGGTAATAGTGCATAGTGCAATGCATCACTCACGTGTAAAATCATTTGCATCTACATATATGTAAATCTCTGTATATATAAAATCATTTATAAATAAAAGCGATTGTACTAGCTTGCAGTCCAACCAACAATGTATGAGTGTTCCTATCTCTACACATCCACACCAACATTTATTGTTTGGGGACTCTTTGATAAAAGCCATTCTCACTGGAGTTAAGTGATATCTCATTGTGGTTTTGATTTGCATTTCCCTGATGATTAGAGATGTTGAGCATTTTTTCATATGTTTGTTAGCCATTAGTCTATCTTCTTTTGAAAAGTTTCTGTTCATGTCTTTTGCTCACTTTTTAATGGGTTTGTTTGATTTTTTCCTGTTGATTTGCTTGAGTTCTTCATAGAGTCTGGTTATTAGCCCTGTATCGGACATACAGTATGAACATACTTTCTCTCATTTTATAGGTTGTCTATTTGCTCTATTGATTGTTTCCTTGGCTGTGCAGAAGCTTTTTAATTTAATCAGGTACAACCTCTATGGAAAGTAGTATGGAGATACCTCAAAAAACAAAACAAAAACAAACAAACAAAAAACAAAAACATTGGATCCAGCCATCCCACTATTGGGTATTTACCCAAAGGAAAGAAAATGAATTCCATTAAAAAGACACCTGCACTCGAATGTTTATAGCAGCACAATTCACAATTGCAAAGATGTGGAAACAACCTAAGTGCCCATCAATACATGAGTGGATTAATAAAATGTGGTATATGTACACTATGGAGTACTACTTAGCCATAAAAATGGTGAACTAATACCTCTTGTATTAACTTGGATGGATCTGGAGACCATTCTTCTAAGGAAAGTATCACAAGAAAGGGAAAACAAACACCACATATAATCACCATTAAATTGGAACTAATCGATCAACACTTATGTGCACATATGGAAATAACATTCATTGGAAATCCAGCAGGTAGGGGGCAGAGGGGATGGGTAAACTCACACCTAATGGGTATAATGCACATTATCTGGGTCATGGACACACTCATAACTTTGACTCAAATAGTACAAAGGCAATTTAGGTAACCAAAACGTTTGTACCTCCATAATATTCTGAAATTATATATATATATAAAACAATATAATTTATCAGACATTTATCCCAATGTTGTTGTAGCCTATAAAATACTCTTAACAGCTCTAAGTAAGGGTTGGATCAGCAGAAGGATACTTCTCAAAATTAAAGAATATTTTTTTAAATTTTTAAAAAGAAAGGAATGTAAGTTTTAGAATCATAAAGAATTGAGCTTGAATTCTAGGCTGTACATCATGTGTGCATATTACTTAAATTGTCAGAGCATCAGTTTCTTTACCTGTCATGGGGATCATAATGTCTTCCTCACAATATTGCTCATTTTTTAAGTCATTAACCCATTCAAAATATTTATTCCAGTGGATAATGGGAAGCAGGCTGCATCTGGCATTTGGGATACAGCTGTGACTATATTGGACAAAGTCTATCTCATGGACTTGGGGGAGGGGCAGACAACAAACAAAAACCACATGAGAATTTGAGATAATGGTGAATGTTCTTATAAAAATAAAGTGTCTGTGGGGGTAGTTTATACTGGGTGTGGCCTGGCATAGATGGGTGTTATTGAGAAAACTACATGACAGATATAAGTGAAAATGGGCTGTATGGTCCTTCAAAAAAGATGACACATAATAAACATTTTCTCCAGCATATCACATGGGGCTTAGTTCACAGCAGGTACTCAAGATATATTTTAAATAAATATGTACTGGATCACCCTACCCAAAAAACAGAGAGAAAGAGAAATGTATATATACATTCTATTGGCTCTGTTTCCCTGGAGAATACTAACTAATACACTGTTCAACAGGGTTACTGTGAAGATTAAATAAGACAATGTATTTAATCTTCATAGTGCCTGAAATATGGAATAGTGCTAGATAAATGGTTGCTGCTGTGTACTGAAAGTCTATTCTTGTCTCCATAGACTTGTTCCTAGAGAATATATTTCTTTTAGGCCAGATCTACTCCTTAGTTAAATATGAAACCTCGGCATTCAGGTACTTTCTGAAAATCTACCTTCCTTCACTTCTTCTCAGTCTCAAAAGGTGTTGATAGAAAGAAAAATCAGCTTCAACTCTGCAATGATTACAAGGTACTCAACATTATTATGGCCCAATATTAGTACTTCATTTTCCTGATAACTGACCTGTTTGAACACCTGCATTGAGTCACCTTCAGAATTAAATTGGACCTCCAAGTTGTTTATGAGTTGATCCATAGCTGGAAAATAAAAGAGATAGACAACTTTTAGAATAAAATCTAACCCACTATATGCATAAGTATGCCATTTATCTTTGTATGTGTTCTATGAACATTGTCTTTTTTTTTGAACTTTTAATTTTATTTTTTTTATTTCAGAATATTACAGGGGTACAAATGTTTAGATTACATATATTGTCTTTGCCCCACCCAAGTCAGAGCTACAAGTGTGTCCATCCCCCAGACAGTGCACACTGCACTCATTAGATGTAAATATACCCTTTCCCCCCTCCCCCCTCTCACCTGCCCAACACCTGATGAATGTTACTACTATATATGCACATAAGTGTTGGTCAGTTACGACCAATTTGATGGTGAGTACATGTGGTGCTTGCTTTTCCATTCTTGTGATACTTCACTTAGTAGAATGGGCTTCAGCTCTATCCAGGATAATACAAGAGGTGCTGTCTTTCAGGACTTGCTAGATAATGAGAAATCATTGAAACATTCTGATTCATTCTAGTCATCAAAATGGGCCTGTCTTGTCCTCAACAATATTAGTTGGCCCCTTCCCCCAAACTCTGCATGAAGGTGAATCTGTTTCTTCCAAGCTTTCCAACCTGCTCTTCATTCATAAGAATATAAGCACAGCTATGCAGTTTTCAGAATCTTCCCTTCCTGGTCTAGTTCTTGCTCTAAGGAGTTCCAAGCTCATGTGTGCATACTTATCCCCAGTGAACAGGGGCAAATCTCTCTATAGAAGCAATTTATTTATCTACTCTCTTAAACCTACAAGCCAGACAGGGTTACTAAAAAGTCTCCTCTTTCCTCTTTAGATAGCTTTTCCTCCCCTGAAAGGAGGGAATTGGCGGCCTCATGCAGCTGCTTTAAACCAACACAGTCATTCTTGCCAGAAGCACCTAGAAGTTTTCCTCTTCAACCAGATTTTCTTTGATTTACCTGTAGTCCAATCTCATTAGAAAGGAAAACATAGGGTTAAGGAAGCTGAATCTACAGTTTATGACTTACTTGATTGGTCAGATTTCAGATTACACTAAGTGTCTCCAAGCCAATTACAGGTAGTTCCCTCACTTATGACCTGGTTGCACTTCAAAAGGTAGCTCATAAATCAGTTAATTGTTTGGGATATCAGATACATTTACCTGTGGAAGTGTTCATTTTAAAGGTTACAATAGCTATTTAAGACATAATGCAGTTAAAACAAATGCATACACAATTAGCAAGGATATAAAATTATAGCATAGCAACACAAAAAAGTAAAATATGAACCTAAAAACAATTCCTTTATTTATTGAATGTCAGCAATTGAAGGAACCATTCTAATTAGAAGGCAGTAACACACAAGGAAACTTCTATGGGGATTATGAGGAAGACTTCTGAGCTATTATCAGAGTTTAGAGAATTTTGATATTTTAAGGATCTCTAAATTTATCTCAAAACTCATGGCTTTTCTTTTCTTTGATCCAGGTATATGAGTAGAACTATTCACATACACATCCATTCACTCACTAAATATTTATTACACTGTGTCAGGGGTTGTACTAGGCACATTACTATCAGTCTGGGCTCTGGGCCAACCAGACATGTGGAGAGTCAGCAAGTATAGTAGAGAGATCTGACCTGGGAGTTAGATGCCCAGGTCACATCCTATAATTTTTGGCAAGGGCTTTTTCTTTCTAAGCCTCAATCTGTCCATCTAGAATTAAAGGATTTCAAACTGTCCCTAAGGCGTCTATGGAGCCTCTGGGGGATGGGGTTTATTACGTTTAGCTTAAAGCTGCCTCCCTACATATTTTAAGTTTGGCCTAAAGGTTTGTCTGTATATAGTGAACTGTAACCTAACTGAATGTGTAAACAGACTGTAATGTACTCTTGCACCAATCACACATTTTGGCCAATCACAGGTAGCCACTTGTTCAAATACATCAAATGTCGAGATGTGGCCAATTCAGCTGTTTCTGTACCTCACTTTCATTTTCCACATGTCACTTTTCTTTTTTTGTCAATAAATATTATCCGACCATGTGGCAGTCCAAGAGTCACTCTGAACCGCTTCTGGTCCTGGAGCTGCCTGATTTGTGAATCATTTTTTGTTTAATTAAATTCTGTTAAATTTAATTTGTCTAAAGTTTTTCTCTTAAGTTTTCTTTTAGGTTAACAGAGGAAAAGTAGTGAGGAATAAGAACAGTAGAGGCCAGAACAAAGAAAACTCTTATTTCCAATAGAATTTAAGCTCTTTGTAGGCAGATATTTTCATCTTTGGTTTTTTCCCACTGATGTATGCCAAAGGCCTAGAATATTGCCTGTTATATGGTAGGTGTTTAATGCATTTATGAAGGGTTTTGATGATAGTGATAGAAAAAAGAGAGTGAGGAAATGTGTTTTCTCAAGTACAGGAATTGAAAAAGAGTGGGAGAAAAGATAATTAGAGAGGTTATGTATGAGGGATATCTGAGGTGTAATTAACTATGAAGTAAAAGGTGGCAGAGAGGGTAGCTAAGTTTTCTCTGATTCCCAGGACAGGAAACGGAGATGTAGCAGTAGAAAAAGAATGTTAGGTCAGGTAACTCTTGTATAGTCCATAGGGGGGCACCAAAAAGCCAGGAGAGCTTCCTTGGCTGCTGACAGAAAAATCTGTTGGAGAGTAAGAAGAGGATTCAGTTCTCCCTCTTCATTCACAGCACCTTCAACTAGGCCTCATTATTTCTAGCCAGTACAACTTACAAGAACCATCTCCTGCCTGGTCTTCTTTGATTCTTATGGATTAAAAGATAGCCAGGTTGAGGAAGCAGAGTGACTTTGACAAACTATTTTAGCTTCTAAAAACCTCAGTTTCTTCACCTGCCAAGATAAGAGAAAATGGTATTGCTTTAATAGAGTTAATTAATGTGAGGATTCCATGTTAGTACAGTCATGTGCCACATAATAACAACATAGCCATTGTAGTGTCATAGTGCAATACATCACTTATGTATTCATGGTGATGCTGGCGTAAACAAATGTGTTACACTGCCAGTCATATAAAATTCCAGCACATGCAATTATGGATAGTACATAATACTTGACAATAATAATAAATGACTATGTTACTGGTTTATGTATTTACTATACTATACATTTTATTGTTATTTTAGAGTATATTCCTTCTACATATAAAAAGTTAAGTGTAAAACAGCCTCAGGCAGGTCATTTAGAAGGTAATTCCAGAAAAAGGTATTGTGATCATAGGAGTTGATAGCACTATGCCTGTTATTGCCCTTGAAGACCTTTTAGTGAGATAAGACATGGAGGTAGAAAACAGTGATACTGATGATCTGACCCTGTGTAGTCCTAAGCCAATGTGTGTTTGTGTCTTAGTTTTTTTTTATTTTTTAATTAATTAATTATTTCATTTATTTATTTTTTTCGACAGAGTCTTGCTCTGTCACCCAGGCTAGAGTGCCATGATGTCAGCCTAGCTCACAGCAACCTCAAACTCCTGGGCTCAAGCCATCCTCTTGTCTCAGCCTCCCGAGTAGGTGGGACTACAGGTACGTGACACTATGCCTGGCTAATTTTTTCTATTTTAAATAGAGACAGGATCTCATTCTTACTCACGATGGTCTCAAACTACTGAGCTCAAGTTATCCTCCTGCCTCAGCCACCCAGAGTGCTAGGATTACAGGGATGAGCCACTGCGCCCGGCCTGTGTCTTAGTTTTTAACAAAAAATGTTTAAAAAGTAAAAAAAAAGAATTAAAAATATAAAAAAGCTTAAAGGATAAGGATATAAAGAAAGAAAATATTTTTGTACAGATGTATAATGTTTGTGTTTTAAGTATTATTACTAAAAAGTCAAAAAGCTAAAAAATATTAAAAGTTTATAAAGTAAAAAAAAATTTAGTAAGCTAAGGTTAATTTATTATCGAAAAAGAAAAAATTTTTATAAATTTAATATAGCCTAAGTGTACAGTGATTATAAAGTCTACAGTAGTGTGCAGTAATGTCCTAGACCTTCATATTCACTCACTCAATCACCCAGAGCAACTTCTAGTCCTGCAAACTTCATTCATAGTAAGTGCCCTATACAGGTGTATCATTTTTTATCTTTTATACCATATTTTTACTGTATCTTTTCTATGTTTAGATATGCAATTATTTACCATTGTGTTACAATTGCCTACAGTATTCAATACAATAACATGTTGTAAAGGTTAATAGCCTAGGAGCAATAGGCTGTACCATATATCCTAGGTATAGAGTAGGTTATATTATCTAGGTTTGTGTAAGTATACTCTCTCATGTTCACACATGGACAAAATCACGTACGGATGTATTTCTCAGAATGTATTCCTGTCATTAAGTGACACATGACTATATACGTAAATACACTTAATTCTTGGCATATAAAATGTTTTCTATTAGCCATTATTACAATCACCATCATTACTGATGGTCAGAATCTTCAGTTCTGGCCCAGAATAATTATCTCCTGAGTATCAAACAGATCTTTTATACTCAATTGAGTTCACAACCCTGCTTTACCTCATATATTTCCAATCTCAACTTGTATCACCACTGTCAATCAGTCTATCAATCTAAAAACATGAGAGTCAGTCATTTTGACTCTTCCTCTCCATCTTTAGTCAATTAGTTATCAGATGTAATAATTCTACTGCAGAAATATCTCTTAAACCGAGCCCAGTCATGTCCCAGCCACTTCCCCTTCTAGTAAATATTTCACATTGCTATCAAAGTGTGGTATAATGTGTGGGCTCTGGAGTGACCATCTAAGGTCAAATCCTGTCTCTGCAACTTCTTATCAATAAGACATTGGGCTAGGTTTTTCCAGCCTCCTGTGTCTGTTTTCTCATCTGTGAAGGGAGAATAATAACAGTACCAACTCATAGAGTTATTATGAGGATTTATGGAGTTAATTGTTTGCAACAGTATCTGGCACAAAGAAGCATTGTCTGTTTCCTTCACCACCAGGTTAGCTCTTCAATAGTTACCTAATCTTGTTCCTCTCTGTATCCCTATCTTTTAGCAGAATATCTCTACATACTACATACGACATCCAACGAATGAATGAATGAATGATCATGGGAATGACAAGGGCTAAAGTCATATCTAGAACTATAGCTTCCTATCTTCAAAAGCTTTAATAATGGCTGGGCATGGTGACTCATGCCTGTAATCATAGCACTCTGAGAGGCTGAGGCAGAAGGATCTCTTGAGCCCAGGAGTCTGAGGTTGCTGTGAGCTAAGCTGATGCCACGGCACTCTAGCCCAGGTGACAAAGTGAGACTCTGTCTCAAAAAAATAATAAATAAATTAAAATTTAAAAATACCTTTAATAACAACAATCAAGGAGCCTGAAAAATACTTCTCGCTCTTCCCACATCACAGATATTTTTGCCAAATGGCATAAGGTGGATTACTGAGGATTAGGAATGTCTCAGCAATTTCTGGTTAGTGCCCTCTCACCCAAAGGACAGCCAAATGGGATAGACATTAACTAATCCTGGTCAACCTTTTAAATAGGAGTGTGATTATAGGGAAAGCAGTTGGGAAGATGTATAACCTTCTCTTTTAAAAATTTAAAAAATATTTAGCCAGGCAGAATTTAAAACTAAAGAAAATTAGGGCCCATAGAATGCCTTAAAGAAAGCTTCGTTTTCGGAAAAAAAGGCAGGGGATGGCTTTATGAGCCTATTGCTTTTCTCTAGAGTTGGAATTGCTGCTCTAAGTGCCTAAGAGAGACCAAACAGCTGCACAGAAGCTGTCAATGAGGAAAATACTAAGTAAATACACAAAGAGGGTTATAGTTTGTCCTAAGTCCTGAGCCATTGAGATGTGAATCACCCAGACAGGAGAACATCAGAAATGCAAATCACTTACTTGAGGTAATAACCATTATACTACTAGTATTGGCTTTTCAAGCTTTTGTGCCTGGGAGCTAGACTTTCTAGTCCTTCTCCTAAGGGCAGGGGTACTGGAAAAGGAAATAGAGAAGAAAAGAGGGAAGATGATTGAGCCCCATTCCCAGTTAGTTAATGTCTCATATATACAAACATGAGGTGATCAGACCAGAGAAGAGCTTTATGACTTTGGGCAAGTCATTTGACCTTTCTATGCCTCCATTTTCTCATCTGCAAAATGGGGATACATCAGTCTAGCCCTGCTCCCTCGTACAGTTGTCATGAAGACCAATCATGATAACACATGTAAAAACATGACATCACAAACCATATTCCATATTCCACAGGAATTTGATAAAATTATGTAACTTTTGTCATGTTCCCAAGTTTATTTTGTACCCGAGTGGCATTTCCCCTTAATGATCTGCTTGTTTCATGAAAGTTAGTAGTGTCTCCAAAGAACAGGAGCAGGTAGTTGGCTAATAAGAACACATCCCTGCCAGAAGATACAAACCAAACCAAACCAAAGCAAAACAAAGCAAAACAAAACAAAAAGAACACATCCCACCCTTTGGCCAACACTGAAAAGAAAAAAGTACCTAGAGATGAAGGAAGAAGGTAAACTGTTCAAGAAGGAAGCAAAGCAGAGTCTTTAGAGCCTAAAACTAAAAAGAAATCAGAGCATTGGGAACCCTGACACACAGGCCAAAGAAGGAACCTAGTGCCTTAATAGGATAGAGCATTTGGAAAATGCAAATAATAATCCCTCATGTGTATCTACAAAGCTTTACAGTAAGGAAAACTTTCATATCATTCCCTTTTAACAGATAATGAATTTGGAGGCCCAAGGTCGCACAGTTTAAAATTGTTGGAATCAGAACTGAAACTTTTGTCCTGTGACTCAAACTACAATGTTCTCTCACTACTTTTAATACCTCAAATCTGGTAAGTATCTTCTCTCTGAAAAGCTGTCTTCTAAAAGAAGAACTTTAAGGACAATAAAACTAATCGCTTTGGAAGATCTTGAGCAGATATCATTCGCTTTCAGCCTCTGACCTATAAGAAATGCTAGAACTATTAAAAAATGAAAATCAATGTTTTAGGGTTTTGAGATTATAGGTAGTTTTTAAAAACTATTGTCTGTGTTTTTATTATTAGAAAAGAATATAGAAGGACTAGAGTACACATATATTTGTAGACTGTTTTACTGTATATCTTCCAGGGGAATAGAGAGTAGTGTTGGGATGGTCCTTTGGGAAAGGATTAAGGTTACTCTGTAGCATGATATTAACAATGGAATGGTGGTAAAAGAACTATAATAGCCAACACTCACTGAATACTTACTATGTGTCAGTACTGTTCTATTACAAGAATATATACACACACACACACACACACATATATATATATAAAAGTTCATTTATTCCTCATAACCCTGGTAACAGGCACTATTTCCTCATTTTAAAAATGAGGAAACCAAGGCACAGAGAGATAAGTTAGCTTAAACTCAAATCACTCATCTAGTAAATAGCAGAGAGGAGAACTGAACCTCAGCAATCTAGAGCTACAATGCAACAATAATGAAGTTGTAATGCTTCTGGACTTGGGTGCCAGTAGTATCCCCCAACTTCTGCTTGAAGCAGATCTTGTAGCAGAAGGTAAATGGTTACTAGAAACAAACTACCTAATAAAAAGTGAACCTCCAATTTCTCCCATTTCCTCCAAATAAGCTCATACCTATCACCATAGGCACCACTGGAAAACCTAATCTTTAAGAACACCCAATTGTGGCATTTCATTAGGCAGCTCTCTATGACTTTCTTATTCAGGAGTTTCAAGATACACAAAAGCTAAAGGGTGTCTGAGGTACCTTGTCCAAATTATAGCAACCACCACCACAGCAAGTACTCAGAAGTGGCTCTAAAACAGGAAACTCCTTCAGTTTGCCTTCTCAGCTTATCTAGAATAAGATAAAAGGAAGTGGGGGCCAACTGGGATGCTAAAAAGAACAGGAATTTAAGAGGAGAGAAAGTATTACCACAAAAAGAAGTGAAGGCTGACAGCACATACCATGAGTGAATGACAGTGGCAGAAAGACTGAAATTGAGTATTACATTATTACTATAACAACCGGCTGAAGTAGTGAAGTAGTGTGAGGTAATAAAAAGATGAGGTGAAGAATTATTTTTTCTAGATCTGTAAAGAATGCTGGTGGTATTTTGAT
>VBSM01003162.1:1175825-1192976 GCA_008086735.1 Cheirogaleus medius
ACATCAGTCTAGCCCTGCTCCCTCGTACAGTTGTCATGAAGACCAATCATGATAGCACATGTAAAAATTCTTTATAAGATGTAAATGTGAAATCTCTATATAAGTTTTTAGGGTTCCTTTTGTTAGAAAATTGAAAAAGTACATAAATAGTTACATTTTTAAGATCCAAACCATTTACAGAAACAATATCTTATGAATTCTGACATATGTATCTCCATTCTCCCATAACTGCATGTTATACAATATCACTTACATAGCCTCCAGTGCTTTCAGCCACTGCCCTCCCCTCATGTTAAGCCCCATTTTCTTTTCCACAAAAAGAACACAAATATGCATGAATGAAAAATCACTTTGGAATGTGCTAGAGATTAAGATCTCTCATTCTGGAAAAGGTGAAAGCTAAGAGGAATTATCATAAGAATCTAAAACTGGTAATACAAGTGGAGTTGAGGCTCAATAAACTCTAGGCCTGAGTTTTAGTTGTAGTTTAATGACCAAATTGTTGGGTGGCCTTCGGCAAGTTACATCACTTAAGGTGGAAAGTAGAAATAACTCCTCTCACTTAACCTCACAGGCCCCTTCTGATAATCAGTTGAAAGAACAGACTTAAAAATATTATAGAAATATAACCTCAGATATCTAGAACTAGTGCCCTTGCCCCAAATCCCCATTGAACAAGTACATTTATGCTTAAACGATAATTCATTTTACATGCAAGAAACTGATAGAAATTATACTAAAAGTTCTATAGCTATAGAAGGCAGTATGAAACAATGGGAAAATCATTTAACTAGGATCTGGGAGACCTGGATCCTAGAAAAGGCTCCACTGTTATCTAGCAGTGTCATTTTGAGTAAACTACTTAGCCCTTTTCAGGTCCCATCCAGTTCATAACATTCTATGATATATGTTCTATGAAAAGGACATAGATAGAAAATCCATAATAATTGTCTCAAATTTCTGCATTTCTGTGAGACTGATGTCAAGAAGGACAGCTAAATTCTCTACAAACCATTAGGTAAACTTGAGTCTCACTCCCACAGCATGTAAAGAAATATTATGGATAATTTTAAGTGCATACACAAGTAGAGGCATGTGCCTACTTCCAGTTTCAGTGATTTTTAGCTAGTGGTAAATCTTGTTTTATCTGTACCACACCCTATCCCCCATCTCAATGGATATTTTAAGGCAAACTCCAGATATCATATCATTTTATTCCTATGGCATTTCTAATGTCATATTTAACTTTCACAATCACCCTGTAAGGTGGGTACTGCTGTTGATCTCATTATACCCAGGAGGAAATATGGGCTCACTGAGATTAAGTAATTCCAAAGTCACATAAACTGGTAAATTACTCATCTGGGATTTGAATACAGGTATGATGTCTGATACCAAACCTCTTTTTCTCTTTTAAAGTACTTGCTACTACCCTGAACTTTGGAATAGTTTGCTAAAGTTGAAAATAATAATAATGGAGGTGTCTTTATACCTTCACAGCAAACTCCACAATTGAACATTTGCAAAGAGTATTAAACGATTTCTAGTAATCATGACATTAATCATATTAATAAGACAAAACCTCTAGAAATAACAACTCCAGACTGGCACTGAGGCATCACTTTAGAAAAGGGAAAAAGAGCCACAGCAGCAAAAACTCATTACTCTGCAACGTCATGAAAATCTCATGTGATCCTCTTCATCATTTTATCCCATTATTTTATGCAACAGTCTCCTCTAACAAATTAAACATGGTGCCACTGTGGCAACCAAAAAGATTTTGTAACAATACAATGGTCCTCATCCATGTTTAGTACAACAGGTGCTTAAGGGCAGAGACCTTGTCTATTGAATTATCTTTTCCAGTCACTGTGTGAGATACATGGCTCAGGAGCACTAAGTCAAGGAGTCGTAGAAGAGTCTCGGGCAATCTCAGTTCATAGAACCCCAGAAGGTCAGATCAATGCAATGACCAATTCAACACGATACATCTATTCTAGGATCTAGCTACAAAAAAAGATAAGGTGTGTTATTCTTCTTTTAGTACCACTTATTGTGCATATTTATCAGAATTAGTTTTAAAAACAAAAAAATCAATAGATTCACAGATAGCACATCCCTTCCCATTCTAATTGAATATGAAAACTAGATCATTAAAAGTACATAAAGAAACAAAAGAGCTGGGATAACTCACTTTAAATAACCAAAGTTAAATATATATTGAGCATTGTGAAGATCTTTCTGAGGATATTATATCTTATTTGTGAGTTTGTGTGTCAAAGAAAATGAGAAATATAAGAGAAACACAGAAAAAATGAAAGAAACTCTAGAGAAATAAAGGATCGTTTTTTAAAAAATGGAGCTGGATTAAGGAATTTGGATGGTTACATTCGGCAAAAAGGGGCCAGGGGAAAACAAAGCTGGCCTGATAATTGCCTTCAAAGGCACATGCTAGGTATTTGGAGAAAGCAGAACTGCTGTATTTCTTATTGGAGAACATGGTCAACTTAAAGAGGAACTTTCTGATGATAATCAAGTCTTTGCAGAGGACCTTCTCAACAGCCAACTCTACAGTAGACACTGTGTGTGTGTTTGTGGCAGGGAAGGGGATAGATAATACCAGACAGAAGAAAACAAAGTTCTTGGTCTCTGGTCTCTACTCTCAGTGAATTTGCAGTCTAGGTCAGATAGAGAAAAGTTGCAGCCCACTATAGATGCTAGTCTGGTTCTCACAGTAATGTTAAAAATTAAAATAGAATTACCTAACTACCTTTCAAAAGTGTGAGATTTCATATTTTTAAAAAATATTCTATGTATTGCTTTTGTGAAAAAGTTGGGAGATCTTACAACCCAAGTCTATGTTGGCACAAGAGAAAAAATAGCTGGAGATGATCAGTGGCTGTCTCCTTTAGACAGGATATACTTCTCTCATTTTACTGGGCCCTGAAGAGATTTCAATTTGAGATCCCAGGTCTATGTGGTGACACAAAACTATGCATAAAACAATAGCAATAAAACATTATAAGATAACAGATGCTGCAATACTGAATTATGAATTGAGGATATGAGCATTAATTAGGAGAGGAAGACATTACTAAAAATGGAATAGTCAGAAAAAAATCCAAATAAATAGTTTGTTGTGAGGTGTGCCTTGAAGAACTAGAATAAGTCAAGAAGAGGCAGAAAGTAAATCCAGATGAGAGGAAAAGCAGACTACATACTCTGTGAAGGCAAGGGTCCCATCCAAATTGTTTATCAATGTAACTTCAGCTTTTAGCATGATGCCTAGAACTTTGTAGGCACTCAGTAGATGAGAGTGGCATAACTTTAAAAATGTGTTTTAAGGAAGATATCCTTGCAGTGGTCCTCAAAGTAGAGAGGGCAGAGAGAATCAAGGGAGAACTGGAAGGTACTGGAATATTCTGTGTATTGTAGTAAGAGCTTACATAGGTACCACAATCTCAACGTCTAGAGGAGCCAGATAGTTTAAGGCCACCGAGGCCACATGAGGAACATGGTGAATGGAGAATACAAGTCCTGTCTAAAATTGGAGGGAGGGAGTGGCTTATCAACTGTAGGTAATTATTGCCAGGAGGGAATTCTGGTTCAGTATCTTCTTTTATTTTTTTTAATTTTTTTGAGACAGGGTCTTGCTCTGTTGCCTGGGCTAGAGTGCAGTGGCATCTTCGTAGCTCACTGCAACCTCAAACTTCTAGGCTCAAGTGATCTTCCTGCCTCAGCCTCCTGAGTAGCTGGGAATACAGGAGCATGCCACCACGCCCAGCTAATTTTTCTAATTTTTGTAGAGATAGAGTCTTGCTCTTGCTCTGGCTGGTCTCAAACTCCTGGCCTCAAGCAATCCTACCACCTTGGCCTCCCAAAGTGCTAAGATTACAAGCATTAGCCAATGTACCCAGTCAGTATCTTTTAATTATTCAAGAAAAACTGAAATTCTAGGATTTTAAGTAAAATATGATTTTGAAAGGTTGGCAATCAACCAATTTTTTTAAAATGAGGGAATGGGTAAATTGACATACTGTTATGGTCTGAATTGCATTATCCCCAAAGTCCATATATTGAAATCTTAACCCTCAATGTGATTATATTTGGAGATAGGGCCTTTATGGAAGTAATTAAGGTTATTCTTTTTGCCCTTTACATGTGGTTCAAATGGAAGTAATTAAGGTTAAATGAGCTCATAAGGTTAGGATCCTGATCTGATAGGATTGGTGTCTTTTTTTCTTTTTTTTATTTCAGCATATTATAGGGGTACAAATATTATGGTTATGTATATTGCCCATGCCCCCCTCCCCCCTCGAGGCAGGATTGGTGTCTTTATATAAGAGGAAACACCAAAGAGAGCTCACTCTGCCCACTTGCACAAAGAAAGTCATGCGAGCACACGATGAGGAAGTGGCCTTCTACAAGTCAGGAGGAGAGCCTTCACAAGAATCTGACCATGCTAGCACACTGATCTCAGACTTCTAGCCTCGAGAACTATGAGAAAATAAATTTCTGTTGCTTAAGCCACTCAGTCAATGGTATTTTGTTGTGGCAGCCCAAGCCCCCTAATACAGTACGTACAAAGTGTTATTGCTATTACAAACAACACTGCAAAAATCTGGAATTATCTTAAACATCAATTAATGGAAGACTGTTTTAAAAAATCGTGGCTCATCCATATAGTAAAAAACTATGCAGCCACACAAAAGAATGAGGCTTTAAAAAATGTACATACATGGGAATATCTCCAAAGTATATGTTTAAGTAAACAAAGCAAGTTGTAGGACCATATGCAGAAAGTGTTACCATCTGTGTATTAAAGGCAAAAGGGAAGAAAACATATATATATTCCGATCGCTTGCTTGATATGCATTAAATATCCCTGGACAGATTCCTAATAAACAGATAACTTTAGTTGCCTCCAGTAAGGCAAAATGAGTGGCTAGGGGACATAAATAGGAGGGAGATTTTTCACTGTATACTCTTTCATATATGTTGGATTTTGAACCATGTGGAATAAATTACTAATTTAAAATACATTTTTAAATGAAAGTTTAAAAATTTTAGAGGAAACAATAAAAAGGGTGAGCTGTATTTGGTCTGCAGGCTACTTGTTTGCACCTCTTGCCTAAATTAAGGTGGTGGAAGTTAGAATAAAAAGAAAGAAACTGAAAACAGATACAAAGGGAAAATAAAAATAGCCTTTGGCATCTAAGCAGATGAGGAAACTGAGGAAAAGAGAAAAGTTTAATGCCAGTCTTTTGAGCATAGGATATAAGAACCACAACAACTACATTTTCCCACTGTTTACTGTGCTTTCATGCTGCCTTATAAGTATTTACAAAATTAACACATTTATTCCTTAGTGTAACCTTATGAAGTAGTTTCTGTTATTATCCTTAATACACAGATGAGAAAATTAAAGTGCAGAGTTTAAATAAGATCACCACTACTATGATGAGGGTAAGCTGCAGAACTAGGGAAGTGAAAAGGAGGAGTCTTGAACAAGGGATGATAATGGGTTCTATTTTAGAAATGGTGAGTTTGAGGTTACAACAAAATGTGAAAATGCTAGTGATCTGAAATATCTGGATTGGGTTCTAGAGTTAGATTTTTGCTCCTTAATGATCCTAAAGCTTGGTTTATCCGCATCATATCTATTTTGTCTAAGTACACAGATGACATCTTTTAGTATATTATACAAAACATTTATCATGTTACAGACATTTAAATCCAGCTTCCTGTCCCACTAATCTACATTCTTCCTCTCCAAATATACAGCAACATTTAAATAAAACAAATTATTGAAAATAATAAAAATGATGAGACCCTCCACTTGTGAAATACATATAAGATATCAGGCACTGGGTCCAATGCTTTAGTTACATTATTTATAATCACAAATAACCATATAATTTCAGAGATAAGGAATTGAAGCTACATGATGAAGCTGAGTTGAGGATAATAAATAGATCAGAAATCTGACTTCTAGGTATAAAATTTAAATAAAAAACATTAGCATATAAAAATCAGAAAGAAAACCAAGCATGATCTCACATTGTCTTTGTGTAAGCAAATGATCCCAGTACTACAATGTTGTTTGTTTACTCACTGTATTTAGTAATGAGATAGCAATTGTACTAGATGATCATCTAGGTCAATCACCCAATCAAGTTTTCCTTCATTCACAAAACATGGCGTTTTAGAGCTAGATCTTAGAAGATCACCTACAAAGTATGTACCAAGTATTTACATGGGAAAAGTAAATGGGTAAGTACTTTGAGGATACAATGATAGTACATGTTCTCAAGCATCTCTCAGTCTGAAAAAAGGATAATGGCTTAGATATGTATACAAATAACAATAATGTAGGACAGAGAGTAATATATGTTTCAAAAAATGTAGGAAATGTGATATGGGAACTCAGAAGAGTATTTCTAAATGTAGGGATCAGGGAAGGTTTCATAGAAATGACATTTAAGTTGGGATTAATTGTGGAGGAAATACTGTAAATATTGTTTTCAGGAAAAATCATGAAAACAAGTACATTATAAGGCATTTATGATTAAGTATCAACTGAGCAGAACAGACAGGAATGTATAATATCTAAGGAATAGCCAAGGAGATAAGAAAGATTTGCTGTGGGGACCAGAAACTAAAGTAGGATTTAAAGGAAGATTGGGATTTGGATGTGAGGGAGATAAAGAAGACATTTAAGATGGAAGGAATAGAAAATAAGTTTTTAAAAATTTTTCTCAGTGCCCAACACCTAGTATGTCAACATATATTTGCTGAATGAATTATATATCCAAAGACAATCTTCTCTTTATTCAGCAATTTAAGTGAGGTCATAAAGTACACGTGACTCAGAAACGGTGAATATATAAATATATCAAATAATGATAAAGCCCTTGCCAGAATGAGAAAAGATGAGTGGGCTGATCCTCCCCACACCTCTTCCCCAACTAGGAACAGGCAATCTAGAAAGATGAATCAGGACTAGACTAAGCTTCATACCTTGGTTATGGGAATTCAATTAGCTGAGCCAATAAGAATCCCATTTCAGAAATGCACACTCTAAAACAATGAGGGTGCTGGTGGTGACCTGGTTTAGGAGTTTTTCTTTCCAATGTATCCTGAAAGCCTAAACAAGAGGGATCTGTAGCTCCCAAAGGCTCTGAAAGTAGAGCCACTAACTACCTTGGTCTTGAGGATAGATAAGATGCACTTCTCACTTTTATTTTTGAGGTTATATTTCTACTCTTCCTATGTTTTCTGCCTGTCTGCCCTTCAAGCTTATATGAAGACACTGTTCCCCACCTATTCTCTGGGTTCCCAACAGTCACCAAAGATTAACAATTTTCATGTAAGGGTTTCCTCCAAACTCTGAAGAATAGGATGAAGTCTTTTATAAGTCACAAGTTTTTGTTGTTCAAAGGTCTTGTTGGTTGTATCATCCTCGTTAAGTTGTGCAAAGGATAAAAGGAAAGGCAAGCTAGTGGCCCTTTCTCTTAGAGGTGATAAAATCCACTGGGAACAATGTTAAATCAAAAGCAAATAAAACCTCTGTTCTAGCCTCAGCCTTTGGGCAAGCTAATTCAGTCTTCCCAGATCTCCTTTTACCACATCTGGAAGGTGTTTGAAGTACAGCAAAGCACTAATTCTATCAGCAGTGCTTCCGAGCAATAGTACCAAACTGAATAGGAAAAGGAAATGAAACTGAGATACAAGTGGCATCCTCTGTCACATATACTACAGTGCTTAATCTACCCCAAAATCTTTTGAGATGGAACTCTTAATCTGCATTCTATAGAAGAGAAAATCAATGCCCAGGGTCATGTAGCTAGTTAAGTGGTGGTACTAGTGTTTCAAAGTAGGCCTTTCTGTTACTCCAAACCATCACAGTCTCCATCAGTTTCAAACCCAAATTTAAGATCATTCTCTTTGCCCAGTTATTATCACACTGGGCGGCAGACAGGTGCTTAATAAATGTTTTTCTTCTCAATGAAGACTATACCAAAAGAAATAAGACATTGTTCCTTTGGCCACCTGTTTGGATGTGATTTATGCTTCTCCAAATTCTTAGGGTTAAAAAGAAAATCCCACAAAAAGACAGCTCCGCCAAGTGGCTAAGCAAGCGGATTTGCTCCCACAATCACAGCATTTTGGCCCAAGTTTCCACCTACACAGAAGAACCAACCGCCTTGGTCACATCTTTTTTTTTTAATCAAAAGTTTAGTTTATTATATCTCAAACAAGAAGCAGGACAATTAATCAAAGTATGTGCCTAAACTATTGATACAGTCTTGGCCACATCTTAAAGGGCTGGGGCAGGGCCTAAGCTCAGGGTTCCTCTTTCAACCCAACTCAGCCCCTCCTTAAAGAACCGGCACGCCCAAAGCAGCTCCTCCCCCGTCGCTGCTTCCAGGGCCTCACCTCAGTGCCCCCAATAGCCTAGGTTTACACTTTGACCTCCTGTCCCCTCCTTCCTCTTTTTAGAAGCATCTCTAGGTACCCGCTACTGCTTAAGGGGGTTACCTGGGAGCTTTGACCTTCTGAATCCTGTTCTCTCTGGCTGCGACTTTGGCTGTGTGGGGTTAAGCCAAAAACAAACCTTACCGCTTAGGAAAGATTCAGAGTGCTGAGCCAGGGCTGAATAAACTAGACAAATCCATCCATTCTTGGCCCCTTTCACTTCTCTCACGAAGATCCCCAAAACTACCTCCTCCCCTTCTTAGCCCCTCTTTGCCCAACCCTTTAACAAAGTCATTTTCCCTTGAGTTTCATTTGATTCCACATAGGGTTCTTAGCCTTCCGCCTGCACACCCGCCTCGTCCACTGCTAAAACCCAAGGAGAAGTGGGGCGTGTGGGGGGAGCAGGAAGGTTGGGGGGGATAGAATCTAGACTGAAGGGACGGGAGTGGGTGAGTTCTAATCCCGTAGTCACTTACCGCCCATGTCACTAGATGAGAACTCCTGAAGTGTCCAGAGCTCATGCTGTCCTCCGGGAGGCTCATACTCCTGAGCTGATCGCAAGACAGCTGTTCCCCTCACACCGGCCCCTGTCTAACAGCGCGTCAAGCGACGGAGCTCTCTCCTTCTGCTTCTTGGCCCTCCACCTCCCCTTTTTCTCCCAGCTGGAAAATAGGGAGGGGGCGAAAGAGGAGAGAGTCGATTCAGACCCAGCTGGGCCACTCTGGGAACAAGGGAAACAAAAGCTCTCAAGCATCCAACCCAAAAATCAGGGGCCGGCAGAGCATATTTCCTAAAAAGAATCCTCCCCCTGCAGCCTTTCCTCGGCTAAAAATAAAGTGGGTTCGCTGGGCCAAAGTGGCCAAGGGTTAAGATTCTCTGTTCCCCTTTTACCTCCACCAATTCAATTTTGGCCAAGCCCACTCTCCACCCATCCTCTGAATTCCACACACCTTTGAAAAGGAGAGGGCCTGGGGTGGGGGCTAGGAACACCAACCCAAATCCCAAAGCACTACTTGAACACAAAGTTGAGGCGGAGAAGGAATCCTTCAAGATAGGAACCCACGAGGAGATATCACAAGAGGATCCCTTAACCGCCACTGTTGCTGCTGCACACCCCAGCGCCTTCCTAAAAAGAAAGAAGGGAGGAGAAAATAGAATACCAGCCCAGGGCAGGGGCTTCAGCGAAAAACGGCAGGAACTCCTGCAGGTCCTCTGGCGTGGGGTTTCTTGGAGCTACCTAGCTGCCCCACTGGGGACCTCGCGCCCCACACGGGTCAGAACCTAAAGTGATCTATAGGCAACCTGAGTGGGTGGAGTGAATCCGTCTTTATCTGGCTGGTCTAGGTTCAGAGGAGAGATGTGACTACCATGAGGACTCCACCTAGGGTGGAGTTCCTTAAAAAGGACAGGCGGCTGCTAGAGGAGAGTGCAAAGTGGTAGGAGGTGGAGAAGGGTGGAGCTGAGAAGGCAGAGAGAGGAGGGAGGAGGGAGGAGAGAGGAGTTGGGGCGGGGCCTTGAGCGGAGAGAGCTGGCCTCGCCCGGGCGGCCGCATTCCTCAGTCTCCAGCTGCAGCAGGTACAACTCCATTCAATTTGTTCCTTATCTATCCCAAAAAGAGGCTTGCGAGCACACTGCTTGGTCACCTATTTACTCCCGTTAGCTAAGTCTCCAGGGGAGGGTGAAAGGTGTACGGAGATTGGAGCTGGGAGCTGTCTAGGAAGAAAGGGATGGGGAAAAGGGGAAAGCAAAAAAGCTGGCAACTAGAAACGCTATTTACTCTCTTAGCTCTCCATGATAACAGTGTGATACCAGCAAAGACAGCGGAGTTCACAATGTCTTTTCAGGCAGGAAGCTAAAAGGAAAGGATATTGGAATCGGGTGCGTTTTCTAGCAAGAGATAAGGGAAGAAGGTGAGGGTGAAGGGGTGGGTGGGGAAGAAGGAGGAGTTGAAGATGAATTGCTGCGAATACAGTATGGCCCAGCAGGGAGATTTAAGAAAGACTTTCTCAGTCTCCCAGATACCAGACCTCTAAGAATAGAGTTCTCAACCCCCTGAGACTGCCTCTCAGCCAGGCATTAGTGAAGATCCCTGTGGAGCTGAATCCATAGGAAAGGAGCCACATTTCCAGGATTTCTTTGCCCTTGCCTGAAAGTTCCTCTCTAGCTCATTTTAATAGGAGGTCAGGAAGTCACAAGCAACCACAGCGCCCCTTTTCAGTGCCTCTTCCCTACCACAATTCTTTTAGAGGGAAGGAAAGAAAAGAGAGACAGAAACAAAGCAGAGGGAGGGAGCAGAAAGACAGGAGAAGTAATAATAGCTGCTATGTATTCAGCACCTAATATGTGAACAAGTCACTAGGCCAGGTGCTTTTATATTCATCACTTTTCCATTTATTCCTGGTAACAACCCTGGAAAGTAGGTACTATTATACTCTCTGTGCCCCCCCCTTTTTTTTTTAAATAAGCAAACTGAGGGTCAGAGCCCAGTACTTTCCAACATTTATACCCACTTGCTTAATTGATATTTCTGCATGAATGTATTCTAAGCATCTCATCCTCCTTTCTTTCCCCCCAAACACTCTTTTCTTCCTCTTATAGTTCACCAACTACCTGAATGACAGCATCATGCACCCCAACATCCAAGACAGCACCCTGGAACTCATCCTTTAACCTGCTGTGCCCTGGCTCCTGCTTATCTCTCAAGCAGCAGAGCTTTTACTGCTCTCCTAGGCCTTACCTGGATTGCAGATCACAGATCCCTGAGAATACCAAGCTGTTTCCAACCTCTATGCCTTGGGTCACCTTATTTTCTCTGTTTGAAATAGCCTAAGGTCTCTGTCCATCTCCTTGAAAGGACTAACTCAATGTCATCTCCCCTCCTTACTTAATCCCTTCAGCTTAAACTGACCGGGCTACCTCTATGCTCATCTCTACCTCAGGGCAGATATTTGTTGATATAATTGCCTCTCCCTACTAGACTATAAAGTTTCTCAGGTTAAGCACCACATGTTGTCATTTCTGTAACTTGGATGCCAGGTACTATTATTATTAACAACAGTAATGTTTATTGAGCATTAACTATGTGCCAAGCTCTGTTCTAAGCCATATATATATATATATATACATACATATATATGTGTGTGTGTGTGTGTATACACATTGAATCCTTCTGACAATTCTATGGGTAGGTATTATTACTATCCCCATTTTATAAATAAGGAAACTGAGGGACAGAAATTAAATATGCATACGTATTTGTTGCATAAAAGAATGTCTTTGTAGTAGGGGTTTTATAAAGAACTCCCTGTCTCACTGTATCGTATCTCTTTACCATGGCCTGCATGCCTGCCCAGCTTACAAGATAAGATATGTTAACATGGAACCATATAGACAAATGTACAATTCTCTACACATTCTTTAAAAAATGAATCACTTTATCCTTTGGAGTCTTAGTTTCTCAGTGTATAAAATTTGGGGAATATTATTCAATGTAGGATTCTCACCACTACAACCAAGGCTATTTTCAGCAACACTAGAAGGTTTTCTCTTAGATTGAAGTGTGTGAAGGACATTGAACTGTTTATATCAAGAATGAATGCATTTTTGTTATGTACAGATGAAGATGAGTACATAACTGAAGTAAAATTTTGAAAAGAGTAGCCACTAGAATTCTTTGTCTAGACTAGGTGTGCCTTAAGGTCATCAGTTCCTTGTTCAATTTGGAAAAGCTTATCAAGAAGACCTATCCATATGCAGATAGCTAAACAATTTATATTTTATTTAAAATCTTTCTTGTTAACTAATTTATATTAAGCCCTAATTTTTTGTTCGTTTTTAAAATATTGCCTGAACTTTATTTTTGGGGAAAACTTACACCTAGGATGATAAATTCAGTTTTTGGAAAACATAAAGTAAATTATTGAAACTTGGGAAAAAACCTCCAAGATTCTTCCCTATTCATTTTTTCATCCATTTAATCAATAAAATGTATTGAGCATCTGTGCTATATCAAAGAACAATGCTAGGTGTTAGGGAGAAAAGTGAGAACATCCATTTTTTCAAAGAAGCTCCAGTGGAGGAGCCCTCAGTTTCACTATATACAGCCTATTAGTCCACGTTTCTCCTTCAAGTCTTTTAGGGAGGGCCTCTGTCTAGCTCAAATTAGGGCCCAAAGGTGGTTCACAGGGAACTATGTACCCCATGACCACAGTTAATGGCAAATGCAAGAATTTTCCTTTATATTATTAAGATTTGCCTCTTGAAACATCAATAATCAGCATGTATTTGGTGTCTGTGTCACAGGAAAGGGTGTGAGGGAGCAGATATGGAGAACTAGAAGTCATGATCAGTTTCCCTCTTTTTCTAGGAAGCACCACAGGCTATCCTTTCTTTAGCTGGCTTAAGAAATAAACCAAACAGTAACCTACAATATCTTCAACTTCTTTCATCCCACCCTAGGCTTCAGGGAGACCGACTGCTTAAAGAAGCAGCCTGTGTTTTCTTCTGTATACCAAAAGAAACAGATGAGAAGTATAAGAGTTAAATTAAGCATGGAACCTGATGGTAGGCAACTGAGAAATATGCAGACACTAATTGTGTCAGGACCCAGGAGATGCTGTTCTTTCTTTCCCCTCTTTCTTCTCTTCATCTTCCAGCTTCTCCTCCTCCTCCTCTTCCTCCTGAAAGCTGGCTGACAAACTACCAGGGTGGAGCCCAGTCTGAGGGTTGGAGGGAAGGGAG
The DNA here is from genome assembly GCA_008086735.1 of Cheirogaleus medius. Classification (NCBI taxonomy): domain Eukaryota; kingdom Metazoa; phylum Chordata; class Mammalia; order Primates; family Cheirogaleidae; genus Cheirogaleus; species Cheirogaleus medius. The sequence continues at coordinate 1,189,044 of VBSM01003162.1, forward strand.
GAGGAAAAGCCTCAGTAAGAGGACTCCACCCTCCTTGCTCCCAGAAGAAAAACAATAAGGCTGGAGGAACAGGGGCTGAGAGGAAGGTGGGAAAGAATAGGATGAAGAGAGGAAGGGTAGGAAAGTGGAAGGGGAGTTTAGGGCCCATCAGGGTGAAACTATGGGGCCAGATTGGGTAGGGAAGTCAGGCAGTATATAAACAGAAAAACCTGCATTCTTAAGTCACTGTTGTGCATGGAACAACAAAAACGTAGCTGAAACTGGGGAATAGCTCAGACCTAGTGAGGACAAAATTGTCCTCACCCACTCTTCTTCTTGCTTTGCAGTTCCCCAGAGGGCATATTCCTCCTGCTAGCTCAGCTAGAAGGAGACCTTTTGCCCCTCTACTAATGCTGAACCTGTGTTAAGTTCTTCATATGTCCCGGAGGACAGTGCTAAGTTTACTGCCAGCAAAGGACAAAGATATTTTGAAGAAGGAAATCTAGTTAGCTAACAGGAAAAAGCCTGGAAGGAGATTATGGGAATAAAACAATGATTTAGCTTACAAACTGTGCAACCTTGGGCAAGTGGCTTCACATCTATCTTGAAACATTAGTTTTCTCACCTATTTCTCTTAATGATATACTGCTAATACTTTACAGAATTATCAAAAAGACTAAATAAGACATGGAGGTGGCTTTACAGTAAAATTAATTAAGCTTAAGTCTTGGGGCCTCTTTCCAAGACTCTGGGAGGGATGGAACACTGTATTTTTTTTTCTTTTTCTTTTTCCTAATCTACAAAATTTATTCAGAGCAGTCCAAAGCGAACCAGCCGTGGGACGGTTGCCCCAGTGGTGCGGGGCTGGGCTCTGGTGGCATGGCCCGTGGGAGAGTAGGTTGCCAGGTTTAAAGGCCAGGACTGGGGCTTTCTTCATCGGTTTTTGTGGCGGTTTTAGATTTTTTTTTAATTTCAACATATTATGAGAATACAAATGTTTAGGTGACGTATATTGCCCTTGCCCCACCCGAGTCAGAGCTTCAAGCATGTCCATCCCTCAGACGGAATGTGCTGCACCCATTAGGTGTATATATACTCATCCCCTCCTCCCCCCTCCAATCTGCCCAATGCCCAGTAACTGTTATTCCTATATGAGCACTTAGATGTTGATCATTTAAAACTAATTTGATGGTGAGTACATGTGGTGCTTGTTTTTCCATTCTTGGGATACTTCACTTAGTAGAATGGGTTCCAGCTCTATCCAGGAAAATACAAGAAGTGCTAGATCACATTGTTTCTTAGAGCTGAATGGTACTCCATGGTATACATATGCCACATTTTATTAATCCACTCATGTATTGATGGGCACTTGGGTTGTTTCCACAACTTTGCAATTGTGAATTGTGCTGCTATAAACATTCGAGTGCAGATGTCTTATTTATAGAATGTCTTTTGTTCTTATGGGTAGATGCCCAGTAATAGGATTGCTGGATCAAATGGTAGATTTAGTTGTATCTCTTTGAGGTATCTCCATATTACCTTCCATAGAGGTTGAACTAGTTTGCAGTCATACAGTAGTATGTAGTTCCTATCTCTCCGCATCCACGCCAACATTTATTGTTTTGGGACTTTTTGATAAAGACCATTCTCACTGGGGATAAGGGGTATCTCATTGTGGTTTTGATTTGCATTTCCCTGATGATTATTGATGCTGAGCATTTTTTCATATGTTTGTTGGCCATTATTCTGCCTTCTTTTGGAGTTTCTGTTCATGTACTTTGCCCATTTTTTGATAGGGTGGTTTGATTTTTTTGTTGTTGTTGATATTCCTGAGTTCTAAATAGATTCTAGTTATCAGCCCTTTATCGGATGTGTAGCATGTGGATATTTTCTCCCATTCTGTAGGTTATCTGTTTGCTCTCATGACAGTTTCTTTGGCTGTGCAGAAGCCTTTTAATTTGATCAGGTCCCATTTATTTATTTTTGTGGAACATTGTATTTTTCTTAAAGAGGATCCTGCAAATTATATAAGCTTCAGGCCCTACAAAATCAGCCCCTAAAGAGATTATAGCCTACAAAGCAACAGTGCCTGGCACAAAGCTCTCAGTAAAGGTTAACTATTTTTACATAGCAATGGCAGCTGTGAAATCTACCAGCTTTGAATTGAGTCTCTCTCTGGCCATAGATGTTGAGACCATGGCCCCATGTTCTCCATAACCCCTATCTCTGTACATATAAATAAACCAATTTATAAAAATCAACAACTAAACTGCTTGCTTGAGACATTCAGAGGCATGATTCAATTCAGTTTAGCAATGGCCGATGAACCAGGAGCATGTGACCAGGGTTTGAAATTCTGGCACAGCACCATCCCAAACAAGTTCTAGCAGGCCTGCTGAGTCCTATAAATTTGGTTGTGCTGCAGGCTGCTAACTTTAAGAGCAAATAGCTTGAATAGATAGGTGTGTGTGTGTGTGTGTGTGTGTGTGTGTGTATGTTCGGAATAGGGGTTGGGTATACATGAATGTTTCACACTATTTTATCCTAAAAACTACCACACCCATAAATTGGTGAAGGCCTTATAATCAGCAACCATGTCAAACAGGAAAAACTGGGAGCCTCAGCCTCACCTGCAGGAAAGGGATAATATCCTTGGCCTTGTCCCCAAAATGTATATTCTTGAGTCAGAGAAGTATCCTATTGAGTATATAAGAAAAATACTTGCATTTGTGCTTAATATTTAAGAAATAAAGATATTGATTCTACCAATGAATGAACAAGGTAAATTTTTCCATCAGTTTAAATCATTTGCAATTTCTTTTTTTAGTGTTTCGTAGTTCTCCTTGTATAAATCTTTTGTATCTTTGGTTAAGTATACTCCTAGATATTCAATTTTCTATGGGGCTATAGTAAAAGGAATTGCGTTTTTGATTTGGGTTTCTGCTTGATGGTTCTTGGCATATATGAATGCTTCTGATTGTGTATATTGATTTTATAACCTGAAACTTTACCAAAATCATTTATCAAATATAGGAGTCTCTTGGAAGAGTTCATGGGGTTTTCTAGGTATAAAATCATATCATCGGCGAAGAGTGAGAGTTTGATTTCATCTGCCCCCACTTGAATGCCCCTAATAGCCCTCTCTTGACTGATTGCTATCGCTAAGACTTCAAGCACTATGTTGAATAGGAGAGGAGATAGTGGGCATCCTTTTCTAGTTCCAGTTCGAAGAGGGAAAGATTTCAATTTTTCCCCATTTAGAATGATATTGGCAGTGGGTTTGTCACAGATGAATTTGATAAATTTAAGGTTTGGACCTTTTATGCCCATTTTGTTAAGAGTTTTTATCATAAAGGTGAGTTGGACTTTGTCAAATGCTTTTTCTGCATCTATTGACAGAATCATATGGTTTTTGTTCTCGATTGGTAGAATCAATATCGTTAAAATGTCAATATTACCTGAAGTGATCTATGGAATCAATGCAATCCCCATCAAATTACCATCACCATTGTTTACAGAGCTAGAAAAAAACAATTCTTCACTTTGTATGGAACCAGAAAAAACCTCATATAGCCAAACCAATCTTAAATAAAAAGAACAACCTGGGAGGCATCAGTCTTCCTGACTTCAAGCTGTACTATACAGCAATAATAGTTAAATCAGCCTTTTATTGGCACAAGAACAGAAGCATTGATATCTGGAATAGATCTGAGATACCAGAGATGAAACCATCAGTTTATGGTAACCTAACCTTTGTTAAGCAGATAAAAATATACAATGGGGAAAAGAATCTCTCTTCAATAAATGGTGCTGGGAAAACTGGCTAGCTACATGCAGAAGAATGAAGCATGATCCCTACCTCTCACCTCTCACAAAAATTCACACAGGATGGATAACAGGCTTAAACCTAAGGCATGATACCTTAAGAATCCTATAAGAAGATGTTGGGAAAAC
>VBSM01003162.1:1193076-1205354 GCA_008086735.1 Cheirogaleus medius
CCATCACGACCAAGTGGGCTTCATCCTAGGGATGCAGGGATGGTTCAACATACACCAATCTATAAATGTAATGCACCATATAAACAATAGCAAAACCAAAGATCATATGATTATCTCATTAGACGCAGAAAAAGCATTTGAGAAAATTCAACACCTTTTTATGATAAGAACATGCAACAAAATAGGCATAGACAGTGTGTATCTAAAAATGATACCAGCCATATATGACAAACCCACAGCCAATATCATACTGAATGGGGAAAAATTGAAAGCATTCCCCACTTAGAACTGGAACAAGGCAAGTTGCCCACTATCTCCACTTCTATTTAACATAGTGCTGGAAGTCCTTGCTATAGCAATGAGACAAGAGAACGGAATTAAGGGCATCCCAATCAGAGTAGAAGGGATCAAACTCTCACTCTTTGCTGATGATATCATATTATATCTAGAAAACCCCAAGGATTCAACCAAGAGACTCCTCGAATTGATAAATTAATTTAGTAAAGTCTCTGGATACAAAATCAATACACACAAATCAGAGACATTCATATACACTAACAACAGTCAAAGTGAGAACCAAATCAAAGACTCAATGCCCTTCAAAATAACAACAAAGATAATAAAATACCTAGGAACTTATTTAAGGAGATAAAAGATCTCTAGAGAAAGAACTATGAAACAATGAAGAAGGAAATAGCAGAGGATGTAAACAGGTGGAAGAACATACCATGCATGTGGGTCAGTAGACTCAATATTGTTAAAATGTCTATACTGCCCAAAGTGATCTATACAGTCAATGCAATCCCTGTTAAAGAGCATCATCATTTTTCACAGATATAGAAAAAACAATTTTATGCTTTGTATGGAACCGGAGAAGACTCCATATTGCAAAAGCAATCCTAGGCAATAAAAACAAAATGGGTGGTGTCAATTTACAAGACTAAAAACTATACTACAAGGCTATAGTAATTAAAACAGCTTGGGATTGGAACAAGAACAGGGACATTGACCAGTGGAATAGAACCCAGAACCCAGATATAATCCATCCACATATACCCACCTAATCTTTTACAAACCAGACAAAAACCTACACTGGGGAAAAGAATTTCTATTCAATAAATGATGCTGGGGAAACTGGATAGCCACATGTAGAAAACTTAAGCAGGACCCAGACCTTTCACCTCTAACAAAAATCAACTCAGGCTGGGTAACCGACTTGACCCTTACGTGTGAAACTATTAGAATTCTAGAGGAAAACATTACAAATACTCTTCTAGACATTGGCCTAGGCAAAGAATTTATGAACAAGGCCCCAAAGGCAATCACAGCAACAACAACAAGAAATAAATGGAACCTGATCAAATTAAAACGCTTCTACACAGCCAAAGAAACTTTCAAGAGAGCAAACAGACAACCCACAGAATGGGAGAAAATTTTCACAAGCTGCACATTTGATAAATGGCTGATAACTGGAATATATTTAGAACTTAGGAAAATCAGCAAGGAAAAATCAAACAACCCTATCAAAAAGTGGACAAAGAACATGAACAGAAACTTTCCAAAAGAAGACAGAATAATGGCCAACAAACATATGAAAAAATGCTCAACATCCCTAATCATCAGGGAAATTAAAATCAAAACTACAATGAGATGTCACTTATTTCCAGTAAGAATGGCCTGTATTAACAAGTCCCAAAACAATAAATATTGGCGTGAATGTGGAGACATAGGAATACTCCTACATTGCTGGTGGGACTGCAAACGAGTTCAACCTCTGTGGAAAGCAATATGGAGATACCTTAAAGCGATACAAGTGGATCTACTTTCTGATCCAGCAATCCCATTACTGGGCATCTACCCAAAAGAACAAAAGTCACTCTATGAAAAAGTCACCTGTACTCGAATGTTTATAGCAGCACAATTCACAATTGCAAAGATGTGGAAACAACCCAAGTGCCCATCAATGCATGAGTGGATTAATAAAATGTGATGTATGTATACCATGGAGTACTATTCAGCTATAATAAGCAATGATGATATAGCACCTCTAGTATTTTCCTGGCTAGAGCTGGGCCCCATTCTATTAAGTGAAGTATCCCAAGAATGGAAAAGTAAGCACCACATGTACCAACCAGCAAATTGGTATTAACTGATCAACACCTAAGTGGACATATAGGAATAACATTTATCAGGTGTGGGTTAGGTGGGGGGAGGGGATGGGTATATACATACATAATAAGTGTGATGCGCATCATCTGGGGGATGACACGCTTGAAGCTCTGACTTGAGGGGGAGAGGGGGCAAGGGCAATATACGTAACCTTAACATTTGTACCTACATAATATGCTGAAGAAAATTTTTTGTACATAGTAAAGTGTCAAATTTCATTCTTTGTCCTATGGATATTCAATTTTCCCAATGCCATTATCGAAAAGACTATCCGTTCCTCATTGTGTGCTTTTAATGCCCTTGTGAAAGATTAGTTGATCATATATGTATGGGTTTATTTGTGGGCTCTCTATTCTCTTCTATTGATCTATGTGTCAGTTTATATGCCAGTACCATACTGTTCTGATTACAATAGCGTTATAATATTGTTTATTGCTTTGTTATTTCAGCATATTATGGGGATACAAATGTTTAGTTCACGTATATTAGCCTTGCCCTACCTGAGTCAGAGTTTCAAGTGTGTCCATCCCCCAGACGGTGTGCACCACACTCATTAGTTGTGTATATACCCATCCCCTCCTCGCCCCTCCCATCTGCCTGACTCCCAATGAATGTTATTCCTATATGTGCACTTAGATGTTGATCAGTTAAAACCAATTTGATGGTTAGTGCATGCGGTGCTTATTTTTCCATTCTTGGGATACTTCCCTTAGTGGAATGGGTTCCAGCTCTATCCAGGATTATAGAAGAGGTGTTATATTACCATTGTTTTTTTGTGTCTGAATAGAGGAATCAGAGAAAAGAAGCAAATCAAGGGCATCCAAATGGGGGAAAAAGAGGTCAAACTGTCTCTGTTTCCTCACAATATGATCATATATCTAGAAAACCTCAAAGATTCTGCCATGAAACTATTGCAATTGATAAACAAATTCAGCAAAGTCTCAGGTTACAAAATCAATGTACAGAAATCAGTAGCATTCCTATATGCCAACAACAGTCAAACTGGGAACCAAATCAGAGACTCAGTACCCTTTGCAATAACAACAAAGAAAATAAAGTACCTAGGAATATATTTAACTAAGGCGTAAAATTCCTCTATAGGGAGAACTATGAAACAGTGAAGAAGGAAATAGCAGAGGACATAAACAAATGGAAAACAACACCATGCTCATGCGTCAGCAGAAAGAACATTGTTAAAATATTTATACTACCCAAAGTGATCTAGAGATTCAACACAATCCCTTTTAAAATGCCAACATCATTTTTCACAGATCTGGAAAAATCATTCCATGCTTCATATGGAACTTGAGAGGACCTCATATAGTAAAAGCAACCTTAAGCAAAAAGAACAAATTGGGAGGCATGAATTTACCTGAATGCAAGCTATACTACAAGGCTACACTAATTAAAATAGCATCGTACTGACATAAGAAAAGAGATATTGACCAGTGGAACAGAACTGAGAACCCAGATATAAAACCATCCTCATATAGCCATATAATCTTTGACAAAGCAAACAAAAACATACACTGGGAAAAATAATCCATATTCAGTATATGGTGCTGGAAAACTGAATAGCCACATGTAGAAGACTGAAACAGGATCCACACATTTCACCTCTCACTATAATAACTCATGGTGGATAACAGACTTAAACCTAAGGCATGAAAGTAGAAGAATTCTAGAATAAAATATTGGAAAAACACTTATAGACTTTGGCCTAGGCAAAGAATTTATGAAGAAGACCCCAAAGGCAATCACAACAACAACAAAAATAAATAAATGGGACCTGATCAAACTAAAAATCTTATGCACAGCAAAAGAAACTGTCATGAGAGCAAACAGACAACCCACAGAATGGGAGAAAATATTCACATGTTACACATCTGATAAAGGGCTGATAACTGGAATCTATATAGAACTCAGGAAAATCAGAAAGAAAAAAATCACACAACCCTATCAGAAAGTGGGCAAGGTACATGAACAGAAACTTTCCAAAAGAAGACAGCCTAATGTCTAACAAACATATGAAAAAACGTTCAACATCTCTAATCATTAGGGAAATGCAAATAAAAACCACAATGAGATATCACTTATCTCCAGTGAGAATGACCTTTATCAAAAAATCCCAAAACAATAAATGTTGGCATGGTTGTGGAGAGATAGGCATACTCATACACTGCTGATGGGACTGCAAACCAGTACAATCTCTTTGGAAATCAATATGTAGATACCTCAAAGAAATACAAATAGAACTACCATTTGATCCAGCAATCCCTTTATTGGGCATGTACCCAAAAGAACAAGAGACATTATATAAAAAAGACATCTGCACTAGGATGTTTTTGGCAGCACAGTTCACAACCCAAGTGCCCATCTATACATTAATGGGTTAATAAAATGTGTAATGTGTATACCATGGAGTTCTATAATATATGTTTTTTTAAAATAACAATATTTTTATTTTATTCTTAAAGAACCACAATTACTACCTTTCAAACTTTGCAATTGCATGCAACCGCTCTCATGTATGGTTTTAAATCAGGAAGTGTGATGCTTCCAGCTTTGTTCTTCTTGCTCAAGATGGCTTTGGCTATCCAGGTCTTTTGTGATACCATAGTCATTTTAAGAATGTTTTTTGTATTTGTGTAAAAAATACCATTAGAATTTTGATTGGGATTGCAGGGAATCTGTAGATCACTTTGGGCAGTATGGATCTTTTAACAATATCAATTCTTCCAATCCATGGATATGGGATATCTTTCCACTTGTTTGTGTCATCTTCAATTTATTTTTATCAATGTCTTATAGTTTTCAGTGTCCAGATCTTCCACCTTCTTGGTTAAATTTATTCCTAAGTATTTTATTATTTTTGATGCCATTGTCAATGGGATTGTTTTCATAATTTCCTTTTTGGATGACTCATTGTTGATGTATATAAATCCAATTGATTTTGTGTGTTGATTTTGTTTACTGAATTTATTAGTACTAAAAGTCTTTAGAGTAGTCTCCATTTAGAAGCCCACAAAGGTTTTGCCTAAAATCGTGACATTGGCTGGGCACGGTGGCTCACACCTGTAATCCTAGCACTTTGGGAGGCCGAGGCAGGAGAATTGCTTCAGGCCAGGAATTCAACACCAACCTGAGCAATAGCAAGACTTCATCTCTATAAAAATGAGAAAAATTAGCCTGGCGTGGTGGCATGCAATTGTAGTCCCAGTTACATGGGAGGCTGAGGCAGGAGTATTGCTTGAGTCCAGGAGTTTGAGGTTGCAGTGAGCTATGATGATGTCACTGCACTCTAGCCTAGGCAAAAGAGTGAGACCATAGCTTTAAAAAATGGTGACATCATCCAGAAACACAAGCTTTTTCATGAAATTTATGATTTTTACCAATTTTTCCATTTCCTACTGGGAAAGGCTGTGTTCTCTAAATCCCTCAGGGCAGCTTTTGATACTGATAAAATCTGACCTGGAGAAAGAATATGTGGAAAAATAGCTCCCATCATGGCTCTCTTGTTGTATTTGTAATGAAAATCGAACATTTTAAATAACTGAGGGGCTTAAATCGTTTATACATTTTGGTTTGCTCATTTAAAGCCTGATAAGTAATGTCTATTTGATTTTGCCTCCAAGCTTCCACAGGTTGGCATAGGTAGTATACTTTAAAATATAGGTTCTGAATCAAGATTGCATTCACTAGAATATTGTCTCTATCACTTACTTAAATTGTGAACTTGAGTAAGTCATTTAGCCTCTTTGTACTTAAAATGGGAATGGTGATAGCACCCAACTCATAAAATTACTGAGAGAATTAAATTAGATAATACATAGCAAGTGCTCAACACAGTGCCTGTCACGGTCAGTGCTCCATCATTATTATCAACTACTGTTATTAAATAGGACTATATCAATCACGTCACTGCCCAGTAGTCCTTTGATGTGAATGCACAGGTTCATAATTTCAGTCTTGGGGGTCTTGTAGGTGGCTCTCTTGAAGCCAAGAGTCATGAATGAAGCTCAACAGTGATGGGCTCTTCCAGCCACAACTGCAGTGTTAATCCACTTCCCAGTCTCTTCCCCTAGGTGGACACTGGAGAGGACCCCAAATCAAAATGTCATGGTTCATTTGCTGCAACCCCATTGACTTATGCAGCTGTTCCTCAAATCCCTGATCACAAGAGAGAGATTCACTCACTCTTCTTTGAAGATGACCAGAAAATTCAACACATATGGCTGTTGCACACATCATGTTCCAAAACACATGCACTGGAACTTATAGACAGTTGATCACAAGCATGGAGGTGTTGAATTGACCTCTCGGGTTCTCAATTAATGGATTCTGTTTTCATAAGCCTGGCATTTGTCACATCTGGAGTATCTGTATAGTGGGCTTCAGGAAGAGCACAAATTCTTCCTTTCTGTAAACAGAAATCACACTCCCAGGGAAAACCTTTTGCTGTTATTAGCCAGTCTGTTAATAGTGGGGCTGTACGATCTGAGAGTTTCCCTCAGTGCAGATGATCAGGAAATCTTAGGACACTAAAGAACTCTGAAGAATGGAAATGTTACTCACATTTAAAATTGGCATATGCATAATTACAGTATATGCCACTCTATCTGTACAAGTTCTGTGCCCACAAATGCAGGTTTCACATTACAAATTTTATTCATTTTCCATCCATATACCAATGGTTCTTAATGTATGGTCTGTAAATCCCCCACTTTCAGGCACTTTCAGGGGGTCCAAGAGGTCAAAAATATTTTTACAATAATATGAAGACATTATTTGCCCTTTTTACTGTGTTATTTTCTCTGATGATACAAGAGCAGTGGTAGATTAAACTGCTTGCCCCTTGGCACAAATGTAGGCAGTGGCAGCAAACTAAACTACTAGATACTATATGGGAGAATATAATTTCTCATTTGTAGTTTTAAAAAATGCCAGTTTCATTTAAGAATACTTTGATGAGGCTATACAAAATATTGATATTATTAAATTTCAACCTTTACATATAAATCTTTTTTATATTCTGTATGGCAAAAAGCACTTTTGCTGTACACTGAAGTACAATGGTTGTCTCAAGGAAAAGCACTTGTATGATTAGTTGAGGTATGAGTGGAACTAGGTGCTATTTTCGTGGAACTCTTATTTTTACTTGAAAGAACAACTGGCAAACTATGATCATTCAGACTTGGATTGTTGGTAAAGATTTTACCAAAAATATAATTTGAGTTTCCAATAAAAATTAAAATTTTGGGAGACCTGTATCTGTCTGAGCCTGAAGTCTTCTTAATAGTTAAATACTTTTCTGATGAGATTGGTGGTAATATTAATGAATGTGATTTTTTGATATTGTAAAATGAAACATAAGAACAATTGGAAGATCTGCATGATTCAGTAAACCAATATTTTCTAAGTCATCAACATCATGATATTACATAAACATAAATAGGTAAAAGATCCATTCAAATTGAAAGGCAGAGTATGAAAAGTTCATTGATATGGTTTTTCATTCCACATTCCAGCTAAACTTTAAGAAATTACCACTTGTCAAATTTTGATGTGATATCAAAGAAGAATATACTCGATTATTTGAGAGGTTATTAATATACTTCTTTTTCTAAGTATATGTCTTTATAAAACCATATTTTCTTCATATATTTGAGCCAAAATAATCAGGTATGAGAATTCATCTGTCTTCTTTTAAACTAGAAAGAAGTTAAAGAGATCTGCCAAAACGTAAAACAATGCCATCCTTAAAACTAATTTCTTTTGGAAAATATAACTTCTTCATAAAAATATTATTTATATTAACATACTATTGGCTTACTTCTGTCATATTAAAATTTTAAAATAAATAAGTATTTTAGAAATTTATCATTGTTATTTCTTTTAATACTATGGTAAATATTGATAGATATAACTTACATAAACAAAAGCTGTTTGGGCCTTCAATAATTTTTAAAAGTATACATGGATCCTGAGACCAAAACATTTGATAACTATGACTCACCAATCTGAGGAATTTGGATTCTGATGTTATACTAGATATGTGAGCTCACACAAGTTACTTGACCTCTCTGGGCTCTTTTCCTCATCTAAGAAATGGGGAAGATCATAGTACTTACTGGGTTATAGTGAAGGTTAACTCTGTTAATACACACTGAGATATTGGAACACATAGTAAATAATATCTTTTCCAAGCATAGGCCTATCTAACATCTAGAGCTGCTGTTCCCAACCGCAGGGCTATGGACTGGTACTGGTCCATGGCCTATTAGGAACTGGGCTGCACAGCAGATGGTGAGTGGCAGGTGAGCCAGTGAAGCTTCACCTGTATTTACAACTGCTCCCCATTGCTCGCATCACCACATAAGCTCTGTCTCCTGTCAGATCAGCTGTGGCATTAGATTCTCATAGGAGCATCAACTCTATAGTAAACTGGGTGTGCGAGGGATCTAGATTGTGTTCTCCTTGTGAGAATCTAATGCCTAATGATCTGAGGTGGAGCTGAGGCAGTAATGCTAGTGCTGGGAGTGGCTGCAAATATAAATTATCATTAGCAGAGAGGTTTGACTTCACAAGAAATGTAATGTGCTTGAATCATCCCAAAACCATCCCCTGCCCCGAGTCCGTGGAAAAATTTTCTTCCATGAAACTGGTTTCTGGTGCCAAAAAGATTAGGGACTGCTGTGTTAGATGACTGCAGCCCTGGACAAAACAGGTATTTCTAACATATAAGGAGGAAAATTCCCTGTGAGAGCAACCCAGTGGCAGGAGCGAAGCCGGGAGACCAAAGAGAGACTATCTTTAAGGAATTATAGGCCAACGACATCCAGTATACCAGGTCAGGGAAAGACTCCCTAAGCTTCCACATCCTGATGACTTAACCTTTCCCTCATTGATAGAGATGATAAATATTCATTTGATAAAATATCTACTACATCTGCCAGGTGCTGCCCTGGGTGCTGGAGTTATTGTAAAATACCCAAAGTGCTTTGTCTTCAGATAGCTCTCACACAAAAATGGCATCAAAAAAGCATCTAAGATTTTTTAAATTATTGTGAGTTTTTAAAAATAAGCATCCACATCAGTAGGGGTGGGGGCTGGTTGTAGTGGGCTAAGGTAAGGACAGGGAGAAGGAAATTAGCTCTACTGGAAATATAGCTCCAGGTTCATCCATCTTGAATTTCATCTGAGGTGAAGGTGTTAAGGAACAATCACTAAAGGCGATTTCTCCTTCTCCCCTGCTTCACTCACAGCTGAGTCAGGATGACCTTGGGCTCACACTAGAGCTAAGGAAGCCATTTGGGATATGGCTATTTGACTTGAAGAGAACCTACAATTTTAAATTAGCTCATGTTCCACTGCTCTACACAACAGAGAAGCCTGGGTCTTCACTCCAAGTTGATCGCTTGCTCAACATTAGGGCAAAACAAAAATATCTAATACTTTCCTTTGATTCAAATACCTGCAACACCTATCCTCACTGTATTTTCTTCCACTGCATACATTTTAGAAGATAAGTCCACATTCACTGCCACTATTTCCTAATGATTTTCTAGCTTAAAGAACCCTTTCTCATGAAAACAAGCTGAGATAACATAGTTGGTGTACAATGTTCACTTAACAGCAGCCAAAGACCTGCATCAGGAGATACCACCACCACCAAGTTGGGAGAAACACATTAATAATTACTAGGGAATTTAGTGAGGACAAGGCCAAAGGGTAACTTGTAGGGGAGAGCTGAACAAGTGGAAAATATAGGAAAATAAATCTGGAGAAAGGAAGGAAGGTGATGCCTTTTATGAGTGTGTGGCACCAGGGCTAACATGAAGTTGAAGATGAAAGCTAGGCTTAAGTTAGTAATAAGGAAGCACTTGGGACTCAGGAGTTGACAAAACAAAGCTAGGATCTTAGTGTATGTGTGTGTGTGTGTGTGTGGTGCATAGCACATTATGGGGTACTACTCAGCCATAAAATGGAATGAAATAACATCGTTTGCAACAACTTGGATGAAACTGTTGACCATTATCCTAAGTGAAGCATCTCAGGATGGAAAAACAAATACCACATATTCCAATTTAGAAGTAGAAGCTAAACGAGGTATATATATGGTCATAAAGTAGTGTAATGGACATTGAAAACCTAGAAGGGAGGCGGATGGAAAGGGTTAGAGACAAAAATCTACCTATTGGGTACAACGTACACTGTTCTGGTAACAGGTACACTGGAAGCCCTGATTTTGGCATTATATAATTCATCATGTAACCAAAAAACACCTAAATCTATTGAAATAAATGAATAAAAAGGAGCTGGTGGGAGATGGGATATAGTAAGGGCCACAAGTTGTGACCAAATTGTTCTAACACTGGGGAAGTAGGTTCCATGTGCTTTTGAGAAGGCAACTTGCCCAGACAGCTCCAGGGCATATACCCATTGTTATGGATTAAATAGTGCTACCCCAAAATTCATATTTTTTTAAGTCTTAACCTCTAGTACCTCAGAGTGTGACCTTATTTGGAAACAGGGACATTGTAAATATACTTAGTTAAGATGAAGTCATACTGGAGTAGGTAGGCCCCTAATCTGATACGACTAATGTCCTTATAAAATGAAGAAATTCGAACCCAGACATGCACATAGCAAGGACACCATATAAAGATGGAGGCAGAGATTGAGGTGATGCTTCTATAAGCCAAGGAAGATCAAAGATTGCTACAATAGCACAACAAACTAATATGCTCATTAAAAGGCCAGGCACAATGGTCAATGACACTCTTGCCCTCTCTCTAGACTACTCCACTGAAAAAGCTTTCTCAAAGGGATTTCTTAATCACCACCAGTGGGAATTTTTCCTCAGACATCATTCTGCTTGATCCTTCTTGGGGGCATTTGACACCATTGATGCCCCTCCTTTTGGCAACTTTCTCCTTCATTGAATTCTGTGACACTATATTCTCAAGGTTTTCTTCCCCCATTATGTCCTCATCTCTGTTCCATTCTTGGCTCTTTTAACTTCTTTCTCGCCCTAATTGTAAACTTTTCCCAAAGTGCACCCATCTTATT
This sequence comes from Cheirogaleus medius, assembly GCA_008086735.1. Lineage (NCBI taxonomy): Eukaryota > Metazoa > Chordata > Mammalia > Primates > Cheirogaleidae > Cheirogaleus > Cheirogaleus medius. The sequence continues at coordinate 1,204,318 of VBSM01003162.1, forward strand.
TCTCTGGACCTCTGCATACAAATTTAATACCTAGAGGGGCCAAGAAGATAATATAAACAAGTGAAAGCAGCTCAAAGGGAATTTTGGAAAACTTAAATGTGCATGCCACATCTAAAAAGGATGGCTACTACTCAGCTTCAGTGAGAATTTGAGCCCCAGTATTGCCAGATCTTAAGATTTTCTAGGAGAAATAAGAAATCTGGACCTTTCTGAAAAACCTGATAATTTTCAACATTGGCAAATAACTCAATTTTAAGTGTATCTTTAAGAAATTTTAAGCCTGTACACCACCCACATTTCAACCTTCTGCTTTATGCCCTCTCCCTTTGAATCTCATATAACTTTTGTTTTTTTAATTTCAGCATATTATGGGGGTAGCCATCTAATCTCCCACAAAGCAGACAAAAACATACATTGGGGAAATGAATACTTATTCAATAAATGGTGCTGGGAAAACTGGATAGCCACATGTAGAAGACTGAAACAGGACCCACACTTTTCACCTCTCACAAAAATCAACTCATGCTGCATAACAGACTTGAAAATTAGGCATGAAACTATTAGAATTCTAGAGGAAAACATTAGATATACTCTTCTAGACATTGGCCTAGGCAAAGAATTTATGAAAAAGACCCCAAAGGCAATCACAGCAGCAACAAAAATAAATAAATGGAACCTGATCAAATTAAAAAGCTTCTGCACAGCCAAAGAAACTGCCAAGAGAGCAAACAGACAACCCACAGAATGGGAGAAAATTTTCACAAGCTACACATCCAATGAAGGGCTGATAACAAGAATTTATTTAGAACTCAGCAAAATCAGCAAGGAAAATCAAACAACCCTATCAAAAAGTGGGCAAAGGACATGAACAGACACTTTTCAAAAGGAGACAGAATAATGGTCAACAAACATATGAAAAAATGCTCAACATCTCTAATCATCAGGGTAATGCAAATCAAAACTGCAATGAGCTATCACTTATCTCCAGTAAGAATGGCCCTTATCAAAAAATCCCCAAACAATAAATGTTGGTGTGG
>VBSM01003162.1:1210298-1222237 GCA_008086735.1 Cheirogaleus medius
GTGAGACTCTGTCTCAAAAATAAATAAATAAATAAAATAAAATAAAATAAAATAGGCATACCTAAAAATGATACAAGCCATATATGACAGAACTATGGCCAACATCATACTGAATGGGGAAAAATTGAAAGCATTCCCACTTAGAACGGGAACCAGGCAAGGTTGCCCACTATCTCCACTTCTATTCAACATACTGCAGGAAGTCCTGGCTATAATAATCAGACATGAAAGTGAAATTAAAGGTATCCAAACAGGGGCAGAAGAGGTCAAATTTTCACTGTTTGCTAATGATATGATATTATATTTAGAAAATCCCTAGGATTCAACCAACAGACACCTGGAATAGATAAATGAATTTAGTGTATTCTCAGGATATAAAATCAATACACAAAAATCAGAGGCATTTCTATACACCAATAACAGTCAAATTGAGAACAAAATCAAAGACTCAATACCCTGCACAATAGCCACAAAGAAAATAAAGTACCTAAGAATATACTTACCTAAGGAGGTAAAAGACTATGAAACACTGAGGAAGGAAATACCAGAGGATGTAAGTAGATGGAAATCCATACCATGCTTGTGGGTCAGCAGACTCAACATGGTTAAAATGTGTATACTGTCCAAACTGATCTACAGATTCAATGCAATCCCTATAAATATCACAACATCATTTTTCAAAGATATAGAAAAAAAATTTTTATGCTTCATTTGGAACCAGAGAAGAGCCTGTATATCAAAAGCAATTCTAGGCAATAAAACCAAAATGAGAGGTATCAATATGCCAGATTTCAAAATATACTACAAAGCCATAGTAATTAAATCAGTTTGGTATTGGCACAAAAACATGAATATTGACCAGTGGAACAGAAATGAGAACCCTGATATAAAATCATCCTCATATAGCCATCTAATCTTCAATGAAGCAGACAAAAACATTACCTGGGAAAAAGAATCCCTATTCAATAAATGCTACTGGGAAAACTGGATAGCCACATGTAGAAGGCTGAAACAGGACCCAGATCTGTCACCTCAAACAAAAATAAACTCATGCTGGGTAATAGACTTCCACCTTAGCTGTGAAACTAATTGATTCTAGAGGAAAACTTCGGAAATACTCTTCTTGACATTGGCCTAGGCAAAGAATTTTTGAAGAAGACCCCAAAGTCAATCACAGCAGCAACAAAAATAAATAAATGGGAACTGATCAAACTAAAAAGCTATTGCACAGCCAAAGAAACGGTCATGAGAAAAAACAGACAATCTACAGAATAGGAGAAAATTTTCACATCCTACACATTTGATAAGGGGCTGATAACTTGAATCTACTTAGAACTCAAGAAAATCAGCAAGAAAAAAATCAAACAACCCTATCAAAAAGTGGGCAAAGGACATGAACAGAAACTTTTCAAAAGAAGACAGAATAATGTCTAACAAACATATGAAAAAATGCTCAACATCTCTAATCATCAGGGAAATGCAAATCAAAACCGCAATGAGATATCACTTATCTACAGTAAGAATGGCCTTTATCAAAAAGTCCCAAAACAATAAATGTTGGTGTGGATGGGGAGAGATAGGAACACTCACACATTGCTGTTGGGACTGCAAACGAGTTCAACCTCTGTGGAAAGCAATATGGAGATACCTTAAAGTGATACAAGTAAATCTACCATTATATCTAGCAATCCCATTAATGGGCATCTACCCAAAAGAACAAAGGACAATCTACAATAAAGAAACCTGCACTCAAATGTTTATAGCAGCACGATTCACAATTTGAAAGCTGTGGATACAACCCAGGTGCCCATTAATACATGAGTGGATTAATAAAATGTGGTATATGTATACCATGGAGTACTATTCAGCTTTATGAAACAATGGTGATATAGTACATCTTGTATTTTCCTGGATAGAGCTGGGACCCATACTACTAAGTGAAGTATCCCAAGAATGGAAAAACAAGCACCTCATATACTCACCAGTAAATTGATATTAACTGATCAGCACCTAAGTGGACACATAGGAATGACATTTATCGGGGACTGAGCAGGTGGGAGGGGCGAGGAGGGGGCAGGTATATACATAAAAAATGGGTAAGATGTGCACTGTCTGGGGCATGGTCATGCTTGATGCTCAGACTTGAGGGGGAGAGGGATATGCAACCTTAAAATTTGTACCCTCATAATATGCTGAAATAATAAAAAATGTCTATAGTTTAAAATAAGGAGCAAAATGATATTTTGTTTATTTCACAAATTCCCCTAAAAATGTTTGCCTATTAGAGAAAGCATAACAGAAAGGGGACAAAATGAAGTGAATTTTGAAGGAAAAGAAAAAGATTGCTGGACAAAAAGAAGAGAAGGAATAGTCCATGCAGAGGAAGCAACATGAGCAAAAGACACAGAAGTGTTGATTTGTACAAGGTGTTCCAGGAACAATAAGCAATCTGTTTTAGCTGAAAAAATACAGTACATGAGGGGTAAGGACTTAATAAAACTTGAGTTATTATTCATGGAACTTTTGTCTATATTTCCATTATAAGAGAAGGATCTCAGATCAGACCTTTTGTTAATCAGAAAAGGATAGATTATTTAATAAATGGCATGGGATCAATTGGCTATCCATTCGGAAATAACAAAATTAAATTCTTACCTAATACAATACAATCCATCCTCCACTCCCACAAAACAAAATGGTCAAAGGATATAAATAGGCAATTCATAGAAAAATATAAATGGCCTGAGGCCTAACCTCAATTGTTAACAAATGCAAATTAAGCAATAATTAGATGTTTTTAGCCACCTAGATTGTTATTTTTTAAAAATTTGATAATACCCTGTGTTGGTAAGAGGGTGAAGAAGCAGGTAGTTTTATGCACAATTGTTGGACATGTAAATTGGCACAGAATTTCTATAAGGATTTAAAATGCATATACCATCTTACCCAGCAATGTCATATTCAGAAATCTAGTCTGCAAGTGTGCAAAGATAGAGGAACAAATATGTTCACATTATTATCATCACCATGACTTATTGAACATTACTATGAGTGAAGAACTGTTCTAAGACTTTTTACCTATATTAGCTCCTTTAACTCTCACAACAAACCTCTGAGATAAGTATGCTTAGTCTTTTTTACATGGTAAGTGATTGAGGCACAAGATAGATAAGTCATTTGTCCAAGTTGACAGAGCTGCGAAGTAGTATAAAAGTCAAACCTAAACAATCTAACCAAAAGCATTTGGAGACCAAATGCTGATGCACATCTTCCATGTGTCTATGCATTGGTAGTCTACTCTACATCTTCATCTCACACTTACTTATTATCACTTCCTAGCACTCGATATCCTTTCCCACCATGGCTCTTCAACTGCTGTTGCTGGATTGTTGTGAAGATTCTAGCTAAAGTAACTTGTGGAACATTAAGGAACAGGCTGTGGCTGGGAGTGGGAAGACATCAACCAGAACAAAGGGAGGGCTCCTATTGGAATGACCTATTTATAGAGGGTTATAGAAGATAGATACACATAGATGATGATTATTAATAAAAAAATGGAAGTAATATGAGGAAAATACATCGTTCAGAGACACTTTGGCCATATGTGGAATTTGATCAAACTGAAGGAAGAGAAACTCGTCATGAGACAATTGTATTGGTTCAGGCAAGAGGCAATTAAGAGCCTAGAGGAACAGGGAGAGATGAATGACAGAGACATTAAAAGACACATTTTGATTTTGCAACTGATAAGACCTAAGAAGTGAGAAAAGTGAATCATCCTCACTGCCCAAATCTACCAGTGGCACTTTCTTTAACTTATGCCAAAGTGCAGTCTAGCATAAGATTTTTAAAAAATATACAAGCAGTAATTAATTTTTTAATTACTCTCTTCCACATTAAACTGTCTTGAACATCTCAGGCACTCAATTTGCACATGTTCACAGAATGGTGTTTTGAGAAGCTCATAATACCTCATAATATGACATTCAATCCAATTCTCTCAACAGCTGTATTTCCACACCAAATACACTGTGAGTTTTTTGTTCATTTGTTTCTTGATTTTGCTTTGCTTTATTTTTCTAATCTGATTTACAAGTTTATTCTTTTATTCAACTGTATGTTTTTCTGTGGTTTTGTTTGTTTTTATATATTTATTTTTTTCAGTATATTATGGGGGTACAAATGTTAAGGTTACATATATTGCCCTTGCCCCCCCTTGAGTCAGAGCTTCAAGCGTGTCCATACCCCAGTTGGTGTGCATCACACTCATTATATATGTAAATACCCATACCCTCCCCCCCCACCAGCCCGGCACCCAATAAATGTTCTTCCTATATGTCGATTTCGGTTTTGATCAGTTAATATGAATTTGCTGGTAAGTACATGTGGTACTTGTTTTTTCATTCTTGGGATACTTCACTTAGTAGAATAGGTTCCAGCTCTAGCCAGGAAAATACAAGAGGTGCTATATCACCGTTGTTTCTTGTAGCTGAATAATACTCTATGGTATACATATACCACATTTTATTAATCCACTCGTGTATTGATGGGCACTTGGGTTGTTTCCACAGCTTTGCAATTGTGAATTGTGCTGCTATAAACATTTGAGTGCAGGTGTCTTTTTCATAGAGTGACTTTTGTTATTTTGGGTAGATGCCCAGTAATGGGATTGCTGGATCAAATGGTAGATCCACTTGTATCCCTTTAAGGAATCTCCATATTGCTTTCCACAGAGGTTGAACTAGTTTGCAGTCCCATCAGCAGTGTAGGAGTGTTCTCATCTCTGCACATCCATGCCAACATTTACTGTCCTGGGACTTTTTAATAAAGGCCATTCTCACTGGAGATAAGTGATATCTCATTGTGGTTTTGATTTGCATTTCCCTGATGATTAGAGATGTTGAGCATTTTTTCATATGTTTGTTAGACATTATTCTGTCTTCTTTTGAAAAGTTTCTGTTCATGTCCTTTGCCCACTTTTTGATAGGGTTGTTTGATTTTTCCTTGCTGATTTTCCTGAGTTCTAAATAGATTCTAGTTATCATACCTTTATCGGATGTGTAGCTTGTGAAAATTTTCTCCCATTCTATGGGTTGTGTGTTTGTTCTCGTGACAGTTTCTTTGGCTGTGCAGAAGCTATTTAATTTGATCCGTTCCCATTTATTTATTTTTGTTGCTGCTGTGATTGCTTTTGGGGTCTTCTTCATAAATTCTTTCCCTAGGCCAATGTCTAGAAGAGTATTTGTAACGTTTTCCTCTAGAATTCTAATAGTTTCACCCCTAAGGTTCAAGTCCGTTACCTAGTGTGAGTCAACTGATTGTTTTTTAGTAAATTAACTTATTTGTTTCTTCTTATTTAATTTTTTTATTTTTTTTAATTTCAACATATTACATGGGTACAAATGATTAGGTTATATATACTGCCTTTGCCATGCCCAACTTAGAGCTTCAAGAGTGTCCATCCCCAAGACAGCATGCACCACACCTATTAGGTTGAATATACTCATACCCTCCCACCTGCCTGACACTCGGTGAATGTTACTACTATATGTGCACAAAGGTGTTGATCAATTAATGCCAATTTGATGGTAAGCTTGTTTTTCCATTCTTGGGATACTTCACTTATTAGAATGTGCTCCTGCTCTATCCAAGATAATACAAGAGGTGCTATATCCCCATTGTTTTTTGTGACTGAATAGAACTCTATGGCATACATATACCACATTTTATAATCCACTCATGTATTAATGGGCACTGGGGTTGTTTCCACATCTTTTCAATTGTAAATCATGCTGCTATAAACATTCAAGTCCAGATGTCATTTTTATAAAATGTCTTTCTTTTCTTTGGGTAGATTCCTAGTAATGGAATTGCTGGATCAAATGGTAGTTCTACTTTTAGCTCTTTGAAGTATCTCCATATTAGTTTCCACAGAGGTTGTACTAGTTTGCAGTCCCACCAGCAGTGTATGAGTGTTCCTATCACTCTGCATCCACACCAACATTTATTGCTTTTCGGACTTCTTGATAAAAGCCATTCTCACTGGAGTTAAATTATATTTCATTGTGGTTTTGATTTTCATTTCCCTGGTGATTAGAGATGTTAAGCATTTTTTCATATGTTTGTTGGCCATTATTCAGTCCTCTTTTTAAAAGTTTTTGTTGATGTTCTTTGCCCACTTTTTAGTGCAGTTGTTTGATTTTTTTCTTGCTTATTTTTCTGTGTTCTATATAAATTTTAGTTATCAGCCCTTTCTCAGAAGTGTAGAATTGAAGTATTCTCTCCCATTATGTACTTTCTCTCTTTGCTTTCATGAAAGTTTTCTTCGCTGTGCAGAAGCTTTTTAATTTGATCATATCCCATTTGTTTATTTTTGTTGTTGTTGTGATTGTCCTTGGGGTTTCCTTCATAAATACTGTCCCTAAGCCAAGCCTATAAGAGTTTTTCCAACATTGTCTTCTAGAATTCTTCTAGTTTCACACCTTAGTTTTAAGTCTGTTATCCACTGTAAGTTGATTTTTGTGAGAGGTGAGATCTGCAGAGTCTGTTTCAGTCTTCCACATGTGGCTATCCAATTTTCCCAGCACCATTTATTGAATAAGCATTCTATTCCTCAGTGTATGTTTTTGTCTCTTTTGTCAAAGATCAGATGGCTATATAAGCATGCTTTTATATCTGGGTTCTCGGTTCTCTTGCATTGGTCTATGTCTCTGTTCTTGTGCCAACCCAATGCTGTTTTGGTTACTATAGCCATGTAGTATATCTTGATGTCTGCTAAATTGATGCCTTCCAATTTGCTCTTTTTGCTTAAGATTTCTTTTAGTGTAGAGAGTCTTTTCTGGTTCCATATGAAACATAAAATTATTTTTTCTAAATCTGTGAAAAATGATCTTGGTATTGTAATATTTTTTGCACTGAATCTGCAGATCTCTTTGGGTATTATGGACATTTTGACAATGTTCATTATCCCAATCCATGATCATGGTATGATTTTCAGTCTGTTTATGTCCTTTGTTATTTCCTTTCTCAGTGTTTTGTAGTTCTCCCTGTAGAGGTATTTCACCTCCTTAGTTAAATATATTCCTAGGTATTTTATTTTCTTTGTTACTATTGTGAAGGGTATTGTGTCTTTAATTTGGTTCTCAGTTTGACTATTATTGGTGTATATGAATGCTACTGATTTGTGTACATTGATTTTGTATCCTGAGACTTGGCTGAATTTGGATATCAATTCCAGTAGTCTCATGGCAGAATCTTTGGAGTTTTGTAGATATAAGATCATATCATCAGGAAAGAGTGATCGTTTGGCCTCTTCTGCCCCCATTTTAATGGCCTTGATTTCCTTCTCTTGGCTGATTGTTCTGGCTAGGACTTCCAGCACTATGTTGAATAGAAGTGGTGATAGAGGACAACCTTGTCTGGTTCCAGTTCTAAGCTGGAAAGCTTTAAATTTTTCCCGATTCAGTATGATGTTGCCTGTGGATTTGTCATATAGAGCTATTATCATTTTGGTGTAAGTCCTGTCTATGCCTATTTAGTTAAGCATTCTTATCTTAAAAGTGTGGTGAATTTTGTCGAATGGTTTTTCTGTGTCTATTGAGAGGATCATATGTTCTTTGTTTTTACTATTATTTATGTGGTGAATTACATTCATTAATTTGTATATGTTGAGTCATAACTACATCTCTGGGTTGAAACCCACTTGGTCATGATGGAGTATTTTTTTGGTAAGCACCTGAATTCGGTTTGCTAGGATTTTGTTGAGAACTTTTACATCTATATTCATAAGGGATTTTGGTCTGTAGTTTTCTATTTTGTTGCTTCCTTTCCTGGTTTTGGTATCAGAGTGATGTTGGCTTCATAAAATGTGTTGGGGAGGATTCCTTCCTTGTCAATGTTGTGGAATAATTTCTGCAGGATAGGCACCAGTTATTTTTTTTGTATGTCTGGTAACATTTGGGTGTGAAACCATCTGGTCCAGGACTTTTTTTTAGGAAGGTTTTGTATTGCTGCTTCAATTTCAGTACTTGATATTGCTCTGTTCATGAATTTTATTTCTTCCTGACTGAGCCTAGGGAGGTTAGTGTTTCTAAGAATTTGTCCATTTTATCAGTGTTTTCAAGTTTATGTGCATAGAGAGTTTTATAGTATTCACTGATGATATTTGTGTCTCTATGCTATATGTTTTAATTTCTCCTTTTTCATTCCTGATTGAGCTTGTTAGAGCCTTTCTTTTCTGCTTCTTGTTAATCCACCAAGAGGTGTGTCAATTTTGCCAATTTTTTCAAAGCACCACATTTTGTTTTATTAATCTTCCTTATAGTTTATTGTTATCAATTTTTTTTGGTTCTGCTCTGATCTTCTTATTTCTTTTCCTCTGCTGGGTTTGGGGTTGGTTTCTCATCCTTTTCCAGTTCTTTGAGACAATTCATTAGATTGCTGATTCATGATCTTTCTGTCTTTTGCATACAGGCATTCATGGATATAAACATTCCTTTCACCATTGCTTTATTTGTGTCACACAAATTTTGAAAGCTTGTGTCTCCTTTATTATTTAATTCAAAGCATCCATCTATTTCCACCTTAATTCGTCCTTAACCCAAAATAATTCAGCAGAAGGTTTTTTAGTTTCCATGTCTTTGTGTAGCGATGAGAGTATCTGTTGGAGTTGACTTCTAATTTTATTCTACTGTGGTCTGAAGATGCATGGTATAGTTTCTATTTTTTACATTTGTTGAGACATGTCCTGTGAACTTTTGCAAAAAACATTTATTCAATTATTTCTGGGTAGAATGTTCTGTAAATGTCAGTCAGGCTCATTTGTTTTAGAGTTCTGTCCAAGTCCATTGTTTCTTTGATATTTTCTGTTTGGAGGGTCTGTCCTATTCTGTCAGAGGAGTATTGAAGTCCCTGGCTATTTCAGTGCTGGTGTTTATCATTTTATTTAGATTAAGTAGGATTTGCTTTATGAATTTGGGTGCTCCTGAGTTAGGTACATAAATATTCAGAATTTTTATGTCTTCTTGTTGAATTCTACTCTTTATCATTTTATAGTGACCATCTTTGTCTTTCATTACTTTTGTTGATTTGAAGCATAAGTTACCTGAAATCAGAACTGCTCCACCAGCTTTCTTTCTTTTTCCATTTGCATGGAATATTGTTTTTCCTCTCTTCACCTTGAGTCTGAATGCATCATTGTGGGTTAGATGTGTTTCCTGAAGACAGCAGATACTTGGTTTATACATATGTATCCATTCGGCCAGCCTATGTCTCTTTAGTGGGCAGTTCAAGCCATTCATATTTATTGAAAGAACTGATAAGTGGGACATATTTGTGTTCATCCTGTTGAGTTGAACTTTGTTGCTTTGTTTTCTCTCTTGAGCCATTGTGGTATCTGGCCATTGACATTTAGCTTTTGTATGATTTTACATTTGTGAGTGTTTATTGTGCTGATCTGTGTGTAACACTGTTTTGAGTGCTTCCTAGAGGGCATGTCTTGTCTTGAAGAATTCCCTGAGTCTTTTCTTCTCTTAGAAGGTCTTTACTTCTCCTTTGCATAAGAAACTTAGTTTTGGAGGGTACAGGATTTTAGGCTGGGCATTATTGTGCTTGAGAAGAGTGAGAATGAGGCCCCAGTCCCTTCTGGCTTATAAATTCTCAGTTGAGAAGTGTGCAGTTAGTCTGATGGGTTTTTCTTTGTGGGTTACCTGCTTCGTTTGCCATGCAGCATGTAGAAGGGCCTCTTTCATGTTCATTTTGGCGAGTCTGATGACAATGTGTGGTGGTGTCTTCCTGTTTGCAATGAATCTCCCAGGAGTCCTTTGAGCTATTTGCACCTGGATATGTAGATTGCTAGCAATACCAGGGATGTTTTCCTCAATTATTCCCTCAAATGGATTATCCAACCCTTGTGTATTTTCTTCTTCACCCTCAGGGATACCTATATTTCTCATGTTAGGCCTCTTCACATAATCCCACATTTCTTTTAATCTTTGCTCCTTTCTCTTATTTCTCCTCTCTATCTCTGCAACTGACTTGTTTAGTTGAAAGGTGCTATCTTCAATCCCTGAGATTCTTTCTTCTGTTTGATCTACCCTATTCTTGAGGCTTTCCACTGTGTTTTGTAATTTCTTGAATAAATTTCTCATTTTCAGAAGTTCTGTTTGATTTTTCTTTAGTGTTTCAATTTCTTTACTGAACTTTTCTTCTTAGTCCTGGATTTGTGTGTGTGTGTGCACGCAGTTTCTTTGTGTTGGGTATCCATTTTCTCTTGGATATCATTGAGTTTTCTTACAATGCATGTTCAAAATTCTTCTTTCATTTCAGTGGTCTGAATTTGGTTGATATCCCTTGCTAGCAAGCTGGTGTTTCCCTTTGGGGTTGTGCTTTACATTTGATTTTTCATACTTTCAGAGTCCTTTCACTGATTCCTTGTCATCTGAAGCTCTTGTTTATTCTTACCTTTGTGTTTTCGTTTAGACAATGACATGACCAGTTTAGTCTCAGTGCCAGTAGGTCATGCTTTTGGGGGAGAATCAACTACACCTTCCTGTATGGTGTGTCAGTAAATGCAGTAAAAGGGCATGGAAATTGACCTTCCTGTCAGTATGTGGCACTTGCTGGGAGGAACAAGCTGCAAGGTTGTTTTTGGGTCTGGCAACCAGCTCCCTTTCCTCTGCAGAGGCACTCTAGAGACTCAGGTGGTGGGTGGGGCCCTAGGATTTCCAGATATGTCTTCATTCTCTACCTGGGGAGGGTGGATGAGTGAGGATCCTTGGGACTGGGTTGGGTGAGCCTGCTCTAAAGCTCCAGGAATGGTTTTAACAGGGGTCAAATGCCTGCTCCCTGTCTCTTGGCAAATCTTCCAGCAATGGCCCCACTCAATCATTAAATGTGTATGTGGAGGTGGGGCTATCTCATACCTGCTGTCTGGCAGCCTGGACAGGACTAGTTCCTTTCCACCCTCCACTGTTCCATGGTTTCTCCTGGGCCTCTGCTGGCAGGCAGGACATCAAGCCAGCTGAATTTCCCCTGACTATGATGTGAGTCAGGAGGGTCCCTGCCTAGGATCAGAGCATGAGCTGGGAATGCAGCCCTCCTGTGTGACATGGGGTGCCCCTTGAGAATGCTGAAGGTAGTATCCACTCTGATTTATGCCTGAAGGCACACACACATCAGTAGACTAGTTCACATGTATCCCTTCTGTGCCCCCAAACAATGTGATTGGGACCTGGGTGTATTGGATCTGGCCTGCAAGCCTGCCCCCAGGCTCCAGAGATCAATCCCTGACCATTCCAGGGAGAAGAATGCTAGTCCCAAGTCACCCATGGGGTGCCCAAGCTGGATAATTGTCTCTCTGCCTCAGGGTTTGCCCCTCTCTGCTGGAGTGACCAGGCAAGCAGCACCAATTAGGGCCAGAAGGTAGGGAGTTCACAGTCCAAGCACCCCTCAGTCTGCTGCAGGGCCACAAAAAGAAAGGTCCCATTCCCTGTGGATGCCTCCAGGTGGTGGCTAAATTGCCTCTCTCAGCAGCTGTGGGTTTGGGAGGGGAAGGGGAGAATGGAGCAATATGGCCCCTGCTGATCAGCTTGGGTCTGTGGGGCAGGACATGTCTTAAGTGAGTTGGGAGCCTGGTGCCCTGTCCACAACAGTCTGTATTCTTACTGGTGGCAGCAGGCTCTGGGCTGGTGTTGGAAGGTCTTTCGAGCAGCTCAGGAGCCCACAAGCAGTCTGAGATGCAAGGGAAGGGAGTTTTAACCACTTCTCTTACCCTTGCCAGTGGTCTCCATGCCTCTCTGGGCTTAGACCCTGCCAATGCCTTTCTCCTTCCAGTTCTGCCCCACAACCTCTTCCCATGGAGTCTCTTGTAGGTTCAGGCACACTTACTTCCTTCTGACCCTAATCTGATCTCTGTTTTTCTGCCTGTTTTTTTTTTTTTT
>VBSM01003162.1:1226824-1251022 GCA_008086735.1 Cheirogaleus medius
ATGGTATACATATGCCACATTTTATTAATCCACTCATGTATTGATGAGCACTTAGGTTGTTTTCACATCTTTGCAATTGTGAAATGTGCTGGATAGAGCTGGAACCCATTCTACTAAGTGAAGTATCCCAACAACAGAAAAATAAGCACCATATTTACTCACCAGCAAATTGGTTTCACTGATCAACACTTAAGTGCACATATAGGAATAACATTTATCGGGTGTCGGGCAGGTGGGGGAGAGGAGGGGATGGATATATACATACATAATGAGTGAGATGTGCACCATCTGGGGGATGGACATGCTTGAAGATGGGAGGCAAGGGCAATATACTCAACCTGAACATTTGTACCCCCATAATATGCTGAAATTAAAAAAACAGACACTAGCCATTTCAGGAAAAGAGTTCATTAAATTGGCAGCCGACAGACACATCGTCACTCTGGAGGCTGGAAATGTCATGTGATACCACTTCCAACCACAAAAACTCACTATTTTTCAGTTCAAAGTTGAAAATACTTTGCTAAACTTTCAAAATGACTGGGCATTAATAGTCACAGAGGACATTTTTTTAAAACCGAAATGTAAGAGCCTACTCCTCTGAGTAACCCAGACATGCAGGTGTTTACCCAAATTATTTAAAATTCTTGATTTCTGAACACTGAGAAGATCTTCTTCAAAACTGATGGTCACTTCAATTGCAGTATTTGTAATCTGACAGTACCACTAATTAACAAAGATTCATTTTGAACCTCAATCTTTCTTTCTGTGGAAAGAAATAAGAAAAATGTGTTTTACAAGTACCTTTTACGGGAAAGGTTGGCTGAAAAATTACACAAATTTATGCACTTAAATTCCTTGAGGGATTATAATAGTAGTCTTATAGGAGAATGTGCATAATTTATGTAATCACAGAGGAAAGTTTATATTTGCCTAGGGAGAGATAAGGAAGGGACTTAGGACAAAGTGAAGGCAAATAATGGACTTGGGGAACACCAAGAAGTTCAAGATGACTGGAGCACTGGAGAGATGTTGGGGTGGGTAGTAGAACATCTCTGTGTGTCCCTGTGTGTGATCTCTACGTGTGGTAAATTTTTCTGTTCTTTATAACTAGCTGTGACTTCAGAGACAGATCAAGAGATGAATATGTTGTTGTAATATTTTTTCAATGATATTGGTGAATTATCAAGGAAGATAAAAATTTGTAGGTCTGCATTCTGGTCCACCCATTAATAACCCACCATGTGATTATTCTACTATTATCAATAGTAAATTTTGTATAAAACTAGATAATATTAGATTGTCTTTTGGACCTGCAAACTGAAATTTTGTAGTAAATACATTTTTATCTAGACTTTAAAGTACAAGCCAAAAATAAAGAGTTCCGTGGGTTAAAAAAAAAGTGCAGCCAAAAGACATTACTTATCACATCTTAATCCATACTAATGTAACGAAGGTATATACCAGAAAATTGGTGCAGATGCTAAGCTGACCCAGATACCAGGGCTCTTTCAGCTGCCATGTCAATCAAGCCTGCCCACTTGACTGCTAGCCTAAAATCAACTCAGCATATAAAGAGGCTTCTGAAAAGAATTTGTAGTGCATTTCCATTTCTGAATGAAATCCACAGTTGAACTTCCTCTGACTTTTGATCTTTATTAAGAGAGTTTTTCTTGTGACTCAGAAAAGGGGAGTTAGAATGTGAAAGGAATGGATACCAAAAGGCCACAACTATTTCCAACAAAAGAATCATTTTCTCTGGATTCAGCCATAGCCAAGACTCAAAAGATAATGTACAAGCTCTATGACATCACCCTTCTTTACCAAGAATGACCAGAGTTTATACATAAGCTGGGCTAAACTGAACCCACAGAGGCATGATGCAAGCTGAGAGTTCTCCCAGGAAAATCTTTTGGTAATGATGCAGAAGACTCCACTGACTTCTCCCTATATAGGCTACAATGGCCTATAGCTTATAAAGGCAGCTATGGAAAGCATCATATTGCATAAAGCATCAGAAATTGGTAAATAATTCATATCTTTCAGGTAGAGAGACAATATAGCCTAGGGATTAGGAGAGTGGGCACTGAAGCCAGTTTGCCTGTGTTCAAATTTGGACTCTGCTAATCACAAGTTGTATGACCTCAGGTAAGTTATTCTTCAGCCAATATTAACTGAGGTTCTAATATATGCAAAGCTTCATTTTAGGTACTTTGGACACTTTGATGAGCAAAACAAATATAGATCATTGCCTTCATGAACTTTGCATTCTAGTGGGGAAAAGAAGATAATAAACAATAAATGTAATAAATTGTATAGTATGTTTGAGGATAAAAAGTGTTAGGGAGAAATGAAAAAAGTAGAGCAAGTCAACTAGACCACAGAAAGCTAGGGGGAAGGGAGTTACTTAACCTCTATGGCCTCAGTTTCCTCACTTGTAAAATGGATATCATAAAGATTTATAAATGTGAAGTGCTGGAACAGTGCCTGGCACATAGGACATGCTTTATTAATTTTAACTATTATTATTACTTCCCTATGGTGTCATTTGGCCAAAGACTGTTTCCTACCAAAATGTCATTAGTAGTATGGAAAAATAATTCTTTAGTTCATCTTCTATTTGTGGAAATAGTCACAGCATCCCATCCCAGAGTTAGGTAGATTTCAAGAATGACTGAGAAAGGGACAGCTAAATTGGGCGGCATTTGTATAAAATATTACTATAACACAGAGAATAATTATAGAAACAAGACTCTATACTTATTTATCAAATAAATAACTTATTTATGAAATCTATTTCCTTGCTCGATAAGTGAAACCTCATCACTCTTCTACTTAGCAATAACCCCCTTTATTGTCCCCTTCCTTTAACCAACCCTCATTCTATAATCTTACCAGTACCCTCTGCCCAAGTCCCCTGCATTCATCTAATGGCTAGAGACATTATAACCTTAAAGAGTTCAGAGATTGTTTCCAGCTTGTGCCCAGGGTTAAGACTTTCATAAGTTTTGATTTCATGGCTAACCAATACTGTTGACTCTTCCTGTAAAGTAAGGGGATTACACTGGCTCTCTGTGAAATGTACTTGGGGAGAAAACTTAAGAAACATAAAGAGGAAAATGTTGAAAGTAAGCATAATTAGGAGCCCTAGTTCCAGAAGCCATGTTCTCCAAGATAGTAGAGACGTCAGAAAGGCGGGAGTGCTTACATACAATTCCCTTGACCTCTCTGACTTCACTCACTTATTGTGTGTATGTGTCTTTCAGGGTGGGGAGAGGGAGGAAAAGTAGGAGGATTTGGAGAAGAGAGTATGAGAACTATCAAAGTGAAGAAAGCAATGAAGGAGGTAAGTGAGGCAAGGCAAATCAGAGGTCTTAAAACCAAGTTCAACTGCAGGGACTAGCATTACAAGAAAAAGAAAGCATAGGTACACAGAAATGTATTGTACGACTAGGACTTAAAGCAGGAAGCTCAAATGGACAATTTGAAGATTGAAGCTCAGTTTCTTTTTCCCTTTATTTAAAAGTACTTAATATTTTATCTAAAAAAACATATGGAGTCATTAGAAACTTGCCACTATTATAGAGCAGGAAAACAACCCTTCACTTTTTTTTAAAGTAGGTTTGCACAAAAGTATTAGAACAATAAGTATTATTAATATAATCATCACTATAATTGAGTGCCTATAAGGTACCAGCCACGTTAAATACTTTATGTCATTTATTTTCCATTTTTATGATATCCTCATTTTGACAGATGAATAAACAGAGGCTCAAAGAAGTTAAGTCACTTGCCTAAAGGTACTCAGCTGATAAATAACGGGGCCAGGTTTAGAATCCAGGAGATGCTCAACCTTTTTCACTTTAGCATGTTGACTTCCAAGTATAACTTGTTCACATTTTTTTCTTTTTTATATCAGTCTTACCTCCTCAAATAGGCCATGAGCTGTCAAGAGTGTTCTTTCTTATCTCCCCCACATCCCGTAACACAAGGTAGGGCACATAACAAGGTTTTATTTTTAATTTCAGCACATTGCAGGGGTACAAATGTTTAGGTTATGTATATTGCCTTTGCCCCACCTAAGTCAGAACTTGAAGCATGTCCAACCCTCATACGGTGCACACTGCACCCATTAGGTGTGCACACAACAAATTTTGTAAGGTCCTGCTGAGTAGCCCATAAACCTTTATGGCTTTATCAACATTTAAGTTGACAAGGAATAGAAAATAATCTAGCAATGACAACCTTAAGGGTAATAAAAATTATCAAATTTTACTCAAAACATGACCAAAGAATAGACTACCACCCAATATTTGCAGATATAGATGTTGAGTCCATAAATGTTTTTTTTAATTGAACATCTACTAAGTGCAAGGGACAGAACAATAAACACACACACACACACACACAGTTGGAAGTGACTTTTTTAAGATGGTAAGGAGAGTATTTCCCTCAAATGAGGACCCTTCCATTTAATACCATATTCACTAAGCACTAGCAATTGCTTTCTGAAGTATGCTACAAATCACATAAACTTACATAGGTGTTGTTGCATTTAATGAAAGCCATCAGGCCTAGTCTGGGAAAAGTAGTCTCTATCTGAATCTAAAGTTCAGCTAACATGGGCCATGTGGCTCTTCTCTAAGAATCATCCTACTAGGCTACCTCTGAAAAAGCTAAAGAAGGCAGAAACATGACAAGGTAAATCACAATTCCACTTCTCTGTCTTGGGGAAAAGAATTTCCATATCAGAAGAACTGAGCTTTCAGGGCAGGCTGATAGAATTACAGCCACATGAAAACTAAAGAACTAAGGACACACATTCAAAAGCAATAAATAACACAAATAGGTAAGTATAAGTCAGTTCTGCCCTCTCAGAGACCTTCTCTTCCCCCTTTCTCTCACCTTTCTTCAGTTTTCTCCCTTTTCTATGCCTTCAGCCTACTTTTCTTATAGCCTCTCTCTTCATTCTTTTCCATTCTTTGCCCGTTATCCTTCATTTTCTTGAGTATCTCTTTCACAATCTTATAAAGGATGCCTTATGTGTGTGGGGTCTGAATGTAGTGTTTTCTTTAGGTCCAGGGCATGCTGCAGTCACACTGCTCAGAAACCAGTAGGATTCCTTGAGAAAATATGGAAAAGATCAAACTCTCACCCTCACTTGGAAACATGCCCTCCAAAACCCAGCATTTATTAATTCCTAGGATTCAAAGAGAAGGAGGTAGGGTATATTATTTCTCTCCAATTTTTATAAAAATAGGAGGGTAAAGGACCTAGGTGATGGGCTAGTGTATAGAGTCAGGAAGGGATGACCAAAGGCATGCTTGTGGGACTGGCAATACCCCTCATCCCAGCCGCCTAGGGGACCATGGGAATTTTTGTAGAGCTGATATAAATGGAGCAACTGGAGTAAGGGCACCCAGGCTGGGGTGCTTTTTCTCATTTTTCCCTCTCTTTGGTCCTTCATGCTGTCATCAGGAGCACAGAAAACCAGTTGTATGCCTGGCCAGCTGCCTGGAATGGGCTCTTTCTTAAGACCAGCCACTGTACAAAGGTCAGCTAGATAGTGGGCAAAAGTAGAAAGGACTCAAGGAAAACTTCCTATATTACCATAGTCGAAAATTAGATTCTGAGCCTTCAAGGGGGCCATAGCTAGAAGTCCAACATCCCTGGACACTCTACATTAATCTGAGCACTTTTGACATCAGGGTTGGGATTAGGTGGCACAAGAGGAGAAAAGGGAGCCAAGGCAGTAGTGGCATCCAAAATTCCCACATCAGAGGAGCTTAGGGGCAGTAGGCTGGGTTGGAAAAAAAGTAGGAAGGCAAAAAGACTTGTCTGGAAGCTGTATTTTCATTGCAAACATACTGTTTGCAGTATGTTTGCATACTTACATTGTATATTAAAGATTAGTTAAAAGTAAAGTTGTCAAAGATGGCTTTTATTTATACTTGATATAATTTTGAGAGAATATCAACCACTTAAATAATGCTATTAATATTACATTTATTTAGGGTGGCTGGGGGGCACTGATGGAAATTATAGAGAAGGTAAATCCCACTCCCCAAGCCACGATTTAGCATGGATATAGAGGTAGAGTGAGATGCTGAATGGGGCAGCCACAGCCTCCAAGATAGCCAAACAACCATAGAAAAAATAATGGGAGTGGGCATAGCCAGAATGCAACTAGAAATAGTGGGGAAATGTCACTGAGGAACTGAGGTTAGCGACATACAGACACATAAAGTTGAACAGATAAAAAAACATACACACTCTACATATGAGCCTTTCTTAACACCCTCCACTAGTATAAAAAGGCCCAAATAGAGTAACTATCATCCATGAGGTGACCACCTTTGGGCTTCCCAGTTTCTTGGGTACTCAAAGAACACTTAAGTGGCTTTTACCTCATGCAGACCCAGACCTGAACTTCCATAACCCATCCTTTTGCTTGCAGGCTTGGAGGAGCTAGCCCCTTTGGTAACTGAGAAACCAATCAGTATACAGAAACTAGACTGTACTAAAACAAAACACAACAAAATCAAAACCTACAATCTTTGAAATGAATGGAATAAGTGGAACCTGGTGTGTTGATTGTTCTTTTATAGCCAGCTTGCTTCAGCTGTCTATCCTGGGCTGCCTCCTCGGCCTTCCCATTAGGATCTCTGGGGATTAGGCAGCTAAGACAGAGGCAACTTCCTCACTTCCCCTCTGTGACTTTCCCTCTCTTGCCCCTCCAGAAAAGGAAATCAAAGCTTTCTTGTGTCAAAGAGGACCCCAGCAGGAGGAAAGAAGGCTCTGTGGGAAGTAGACCCATCTATAACTTCTTTCTCTGGCATCTCACTGCAGGACATTTCCAGGAGCAGGTCGGGGGATGTATACCCTAAAGGAGGCTTTGCCCTTGGATATCGCTGAGGTTTTGGCTGGTGCTGGGTAGATAGAGAGTGCACATCTCTGCACCCTGATCCACTGTGTTTCTGCAAGTTGGGGAAGTAGTGGGCACAGAGGCAGTTTGGAGACAGCCCGCCAAACTCAGCCCAGCCTTCCACCCTGTGGGCATCTTCCATGCTGGCTCTGGGAGGGTGAGTTGCCACCACTCTGTAGCTTGGAAGCATTGCAGAGGGTTGCTCAGGAAGTGGTCTCAGACCTCCCCCCTCCCCTACCCCGGCTGAAAGGGTTGGGCTTCTGGAAGAGGGACGCAAGGAGAGAAATCCGTCTGCTCCTCGAACCCAACCCCAGGTCTTACCATTCCTGTGGCTTGACTCAGACTCTATGTTTAAAAGGGTGGAAAGGGGAGAGTGGTGGTTCACAGATTGAACTTGGGTGGTCTCCCGCTGCATACAGCCACCTGCGCTCTGTGCCTAGAGAATAGAGCCCATCTTGGCAAGGTGGAGTTGTGAAGGAGGCTGCATTTCCAGATATGACCTGGGGAGACATTACCACCCACACTCTCCTGTGACTTGGGTCCAGGTGCTTTGTGCCAAAGGGTCTGACTCCACCCCTGGGTGGAGTTGAGAAAGAGGCTGTTCAACCCGAAACCCTGTCTCAAGACGGTTACCTCTGCTGCCCTTTCACCTTCCTGCTGAGAATGGAAAGGTGGTTCTAGCAGCTTATCAGGACAGCCTATCAAGCTTACACCCAACTTTACCTCTTTACTGTGTACTGATAGCCAGTGCCTCTAGCCAAAGGGAAAGCCCCATTCCTGGGAATTGAAGAGGGGTGATGGAATCTGCTGTTTGGGCTGAGATCTGAAAAGGTTGAAGAAGACCCTTGACGGCGACCAGGCCACTGGGTTTTTGTGCGGAATGGATTGACCTCACCCTGGCAAGGGCTGAGCAGCATGGCAGGTCTCTTTCTCGTCAGGACTCACAGTGGCCTCAGGCAGGGCTTCTCCAACAGCCCTGAAATTTAGGCCACATACCAACTTTATAAACTCCGGCCTTGGAGGAGTAGGGGAACGAGAGTATCTATATCTTGGTTAGGTAGCCCTAGGAAGTGCCTTTTCCTCAGACTGGTGGGACATCTTCCCATCTGAAAGGGCAGATTCCACCCTAGGGGGTGGGGAAAATTGAGAAAAGACATTTCCCAATCTGGGACTTGTGGTATCTCATCCATTGCCTGTCACCCAGCCCACAAAATCAGACTCAGCCATGGAAGGTCAGGAGAAAGGAGAGAAGTCATTTTCCCTGTATGACTAGTTTGAATATGTGAGTCATTGGAATTAAGCAAAAGGGGGCAGAGTGATGTCTACATACAGGTTTTGATCATCTGATAAGTTCAGAACACAAGGGCTTGTCTTTAGCACACCGAATGTTGCCAATCTATGGGCCTATGGTTCAGGAAGGAAAATCTTGACCACAGTCCTTAGCATTTGCACCAATTGATTCCCCCCACCAGGAGATCCTCCACAAGTGTGATGCAAGATCTCTGAATAACATGTTAACAGCTCTCCATTAGATACAGATCAAGCAACCTCTGAAATATTTTCCCTTAGGCTCACTGATAACTGATGCTCCTCTCACTTCTCCTAAAGTAGGAGCAGCACTCTAGGAACCCTTGGCAGTGGCAGGACATTCCCTAAAGACTGAGTTACCTGTATATCCTATTTGGAAGCATAGAGCACATTACAAAGGACTTGGAATATCTTGATAATTAACTCCTTTTCACAAACCACAAGTAACAAAACAGAGAGTAAGCTCAGAACCTAACAGTGCCTCCCACTTCAACAAACTGGTTGATAGAGGACTTGCTCTCACAACAGGGATCTAAACCCTGAGTCTCCAAGCAACTGGCCCCAAAACACTAAACTCTGTACAAAGAACGTGAAGACATCAGGTCGAAGATAACACAACAGGTTCAAACTTCTCTAAGACAATACAGGACCAGAGCACATATCCTCAGCTCTGCCAAGGATCAGTCATTTGGAATCCCAGAATTCACCACATAATCGACTCCCAGCACCTACAGTCCTTGACAAAGAGAAAGATAATAGGAAACATGAAGGAGCAGAGATAAAAGTCACCTCCAAAAGAAAATACTCAATCTCCATCAACTGACACCAGCTAACATATGATTAGACTGTCGGAGGAAGAATTCTGAATATGGATTTTAAGGAAACTCAATGGAATTGAAGAGAAAATAGAATCTCAACATAGATAAACCACAAGAACAATTCAGGATATGAATGAAACATTTTCCAAATAAATTGAAATAATACAGAAAAACCAAACAGAAATTCTGGCAATGAAGGAAACAATCAAGGAACTTCATAATACAGTGGAAAGCATCAAGAACAGGATGGACCATGCAGAGGAAACAATCTCAGAGCTGGAAGATGATGCCTATGCGCTAAACAAATCAGAGGAAGAAAGGGAACACAGGAACAAGAGACAAGACCAAAGTTTATAAGAAGTTTTGGATTACGTAAAAAAGCCAAATATCATATTGATCAGGATTCTGGACGGGGAAGAAGAACATTCACAAGGACTGGAAAAATTATTTCACAGAATACTGGAGGAAAATATGCCGGCACTTGCTAGAAATCTTGATATCCAAATAAAGGAAGCACACAGAACTCCTGAGAGACTCAACGTGAAAAGGCAATCACCTCATCAGGTGGATATTAGGCCAATCAAAGTAAACATGAAAGAAAAAATCCTCCTTGCAGTGAGACGAAAACAACAAATAACCTATAAAGGAAAGCCTATCAGACTAACAGCTGACTTCTCATCTGAAACCTTACAAGCCAGGAGGGATTGAGTGCCTATCCTTAATCTCTAAAACAGAATAAAGCCCAACCATTAATTCTTTATCTGGCAAAATTAAGTTTCATCTATGAGGGAGAAATAAACTCCTTTCAGACAAGCAATCACTGAAGGAATTTGCAAAGAAAAGACCAGCCCTAGAGTAAGTTCTCAGACCTGACTTCCAAACTGAACAGGGCAATAGACACTCCTCAAAGTAAAATCTTCAAAGAATTAAAGGCTAGAATTTGAACTGAATGAAGGCTCAAGGAGTAAGTCAAAACAACAGGACTTCACCATACAATATAAAGGGAAAACTTCCTCCAATTTCAATCCTCTCAATAAATGTAAATGGTTTAACTGTCCTCTGAAGAGGCACAGACTGGCAGAGTAGACAAAAATCCACAAGCCTAATATCTTCTGTCTACAGGAAACACATCTAACCCACAAAAAAGTCTTCCAGCTGAAGGTCAAGGGATGGAAAATTATCATCGAGGCAAACGGAAGTCAAAAGAAAGCAGAGGTAGCTATAATATTTGCAAATAATATAAGCTTTTAGAGAGCAAAAGGATAAAAGGATAAAGATGGCCACTTTATAATGGTGAAAGAGAAGATCCACCAAGAAGATTTAACAATTCTTAATATTTATGCACCCAATGAAAGAGCACCCAATTACAAGAAACAAACCTGGTATGATCTAAAGAGCATGTTAAACAATATTGCCATAATAGCAAGGGACTTCAGTACTACACTGAATGAACTGGACAGACCCTCCAAACAGAAAATAAGCAAAGAAATAATGGGATTAAACAAAGCTGTTGATCAAATAGGTCCAACAGATCTCTAGAGAACATTCCATCCAAATAAAGTTGAATTTACATTCTTCTCAGCTGCCCATGGATCCTTCTCCAAAACTGATAAAATACTAGGCCGCAGATCAGATCTCAAAAAATTCAAGAGAATAGAAATAAGACCATGTGACTTCTCTGACCATAGTGGTATAAAATTAGAGTTCAATTCCTATAGACACTCAATGCTTAACAGAGTCATGGAAACTGAACAATCTATTATTGAAGAATTATTGGGTCAAAGATGAAATTCAGAGGGAAATCAAGAGTTCCTTCGAACAAAATGATAACAGAGACACATGTTACCAAAACCCGTGGGATATACCAAAAGCATATCTGAGAGGAAAACTAATAGCAATAAACACTCACATCCAAAAACAGAAAGCTTATATAATGACAACCTAATGAATAGACTCAAGTAATTGGAAAAAGAAGAGGAAATCAATTCCAATCCTAGTAGAAGAAAAGAAATAACTAAGATCAAAGCAGAACTAAATGAAATGTAGAAAAAGAGAATTATACAGAAGATCAACAAATCCAGAAACTGGTTTTACAAAAACATAAACAAAATTGATAGTGCTCTTGGTAGACTAACAAGAACTCAAAGGGAAAGGACTGTAATAAATTCAACAAGAAATGAAAAAGGAGATGTCACAAGAGACACCACAGAAATACAACACATTATTATGTACTACTATAAAAAACGATATGCCCCAAAACTACTTAATGAGGAAGAAATGGACAAATTACTGGATTCTTACAACCTCCGTAAGTTCACCAGGCAGTAACAGAATTCCTGAATAGACCAAACTCAAGTGTAGAAATTGGAGCAGTAAAAAAACAACCTCCCCAAATGGAAAAGTCCCGGACCAAATGGCTACACTTCACAGTTTTACCAAACTTACAAAGATGAACTTATACCTATACTACAGAAATTATTCCATAGCATTATGAAGGATGGTATCCTTCCTAACTCATTCTATGAAGCCAATATCACCTTGAAACCAAAGCCAGGAAAGGACACAACAAAAAAAGAAAATTACAGACCAATATCCCTCATGAATATAGATGCAAAAACCCTCAACAAAATTTTAGCAAGCACAATTCAGCATCATATCAAAAAGTAATTCACTATGAACAGGTGGGCTTTATTCTAGGGATGCAAGGCTGGTTGAACATATGCATGTCTATAAATGCAATTCGTCTCATAAATAAAAACAAGAACAAAGACTCTATGATTCTCTCAATAGATGCAGAAAAAGCATTTGACAAAGTCCAACACACCTTTATGATAAAAACTCTTATCAAAATAGGCATAGGCGGCTCATACCTTAAAATCATCAAATCCATTCACGATAAACCGATGGCCAGTATTATACTGAATGGGGAGAAACCGAAACCATTCACATTTCGAACTGGAACAAGACAAAGATGCCCACTCTCTCCTCTTATATTCAACATAGTGCTCGAAATCCTAGCTATGGCAATCAGGCAAGAGAGGGATATTAAGGGCATCCAAGTGGGTACAGATGAGATCAAACACTTGCTTTTCACCAATGACATGATATTATACCTAGAAAACACCATGAATTCATTAAAGAGTTTCCTAGACTTGATAAATGAATTTGGTAAATTCTCAGGTTAGAAATCAATATATACAAATCAGAGACATTTATATATGCCAAGAACCATCAAGCTACAAATCAAATCAAAAAGGCCATAGCTTTTATTATAGCCCCAAAGAAAATCAAATATCTAGGAATATATTTAACAAAAGATATGAAAGAATTATACAAGGAGGACACTAAAATAAGAAATTGTAGAAGATGTAAACAGATGGAAAAATCTACCTTTTTCATGGATTGGTACAATCAATATTGTTAAAATGTCAATACTACCTAAAGTAATCTACAGAATTAATGCAATCACCATCAAAGTGCCACTATCATTCTTTACAGATCTAGAAAAAATAATTCCAAACTTTGTATGGAACCAGAAAAAACTTCATATAGCCAAAGCAATCTGAAGTAAAAGGAACAAACTGGGAGGTATCTGTCTTCCTAACTTCAAGCTATACTATAAAGCAATAATAATTAAATCAGCCTGGGACTGGCACAAGAACAGAAGCATCGATATTTTGAATAGGACTGAGATTCCAGAGATGAAACCATCTGCATACAGTAACCTAATCTTTAATAAAGCAGACAAAAATATACAATGGGGAAAAGAATCTCTCTTCAGTAAATGGTGCTGGGAAAACTGGATAGCTACATGCAGAAGAATGAATTTGGATCCCTATTTATCACTTCTCACAAAAATCCACTGTAGATGGATAACAAACTTAAACCTAAGGCATGAAACCTTAAGAATCCTAGAAGAAGATGTTGGGAAAACCCTTTCAGAAATGGGCTCAGCAAAGAATTCTTGAAGAAGACTCCCAAAGCAATCACTGCAGCATCAAAAATAAACAAATGGGATCTGATCAAATTCAACAGCTTCTGCATGGCCAACAAAACTATCATTAGAGCACATAGACTTCCTACAGAATGGGAGAAAATATTTGTTCTCTACCCTTCGGTAAAGTTCTGATAACAAGAATCAATCTAGAACTCAAAAGAATTAACAAGAAAAAATCAAACAACCCCATCAAGAAGTGGGCAACAGAAATGAACAGAAAGTTTTCCAAAGAAGACAGAATAATGGCAAGGAAACATATAAAAAATGCTCAACATCGCTAATTGTTATAGAAATGCAAATCAAAACACAATGAGATATCACCTAACCCTAGTGAGATTGGCCTGTATCCAGAAATCCCAAAACAACAAATGTTGGCGAGGATGTGAAGAGACAGGAACACTCTTACACTGCTGGTGGGACTGCAAATTAGTGCGACCTTTGTGGAAAAGAATTTTAAGATATCTCAAAGTGCTAAAAATAGAAATACCATTCGACCCAGCAATACCACTTTTAAGCATCTACCCAAAAGAGAATAATACATTCTATTATAAAGACATCTGTACCTGAATGTTTATGGCAGCACAATTCACTATTACAAGGATGTGGAAACAACCCAAGTGCCCGTCAATTCATGACTGGATTATTGAAATTTGGTAAATGTTCACAATGGAATATTATTGAATTC
Source organism: Cheirogaleus medius (assembly GCA_008086735.1). Classification (NCBI taxonomy): domain Eukaryota; kingdom Metazoa; phylum Chordata; class Mammalia; order Primates; family Cheirogaleidae; genus Cheirogaleus; species Cheirogaleus medius. The sequence goes on from VBSM01003162.1 coordinate 1,240,558, forward strand.
TAAGAAACGACAGTGAGCTAGCACCGCTTATATTATCCTGGATTGAGCTTAAGCCCTTTATCCAAAGTGAAGTCATACAAGATCAGAATAATGGGCTCCACATGTACTCGCCATCAAATTGGTACTGACTGATGAACACTATGGTGCAAAAAGGGTGGTGGTCTTGACCAGGGATTTGGGGGTTGGGGTTTGTCCCACATCTGAGGGATGTGGAGAGCATTGAGGAGGGAAAGTGCATACCTCTAACTCTAGCTAGGTAGAGGCAAAGATACAAAATGTAACCAAAATGTCAAAAAAAAAAGTTATCGGGTTTTGGACAGGTGGGATGGCAAGGAGGGGATGGGTATTTACATACACAGTGAGTGCAATGTGCAACATATGGGGGATGGCCATGCTTGAAGCTTTGATTCGAGGGGTGTGGGAATGCAAAGGCAATGTATGTAACCTTAAAATTTGTACCCCCATAATATGCTGAAATTAGAAAAATAAAATAAAATAAAAAATTAAACAAATAAATAAAAATAAAAAATAAAACACTTTATGAAGATTTTATTTTCCTAAAATTGTTCTATCATAACTGTTTTAAAGGAGAAAACTGTTTAACCACTTCGGTACCATGCTCACCGGCCATGAAACCTTGCCCACAGCTGGCACACAAAGTCCGCATGATAGTTTGTGCTGTTCATTGACTACGAATCTGTTTTGCTCTTGTGTGATGAGGAAAGCTTTAAAGCACTGAAAGCTTGTTTTACTTTGCAGGCAGCTTTACTTGTAATGTAAATCAGAATAGGTAACATATACATATATGTTTTCATTACGTTATTTTTAAATGTTCACAATTTTATTTTGATAAATGAAAATTTAGAAAAGTCATATCACGGCTGTCAGCTCAAGTCGACGCTCGGCTGTGCACCTTCATATCACAGCTGTCAGCTAAAGTCGCTGTGCGCATTCATCTCTGGCTATCAACTATACTCGACGCTGGGCTGTGCGCGTTCACCTGTGGCTATTGACTATAGTCAAAGCTGGTCCCAAAGTAGTTAAGACTGCGTGATCATACCTAGAGGAGTAAAAGAAAGGTGCAAATTTTTATATAAAAAAATTCCAGATATTATGGGGGTAAAAATGTTTAATATATATATATATAAATTGGGTATATATACATATATTTATGTATATATATATGTATGTATAGCCTTTGCACTGAGTCCAAACTACAAGCTTGCCCATCCCCCAGAAAGTGCACAACACACCAAATAGGTGTGAATATACTCATCCCCTTCTCCCCCTCCCACCTGCCTGACACCCAGTGAATGGTACTTCCATAAGTGCACTTAAGTATTGACCTATTAGTGCCAATTTAATTGTGAGTACATGTACTGTTTGTTTTTCCATTCTTGTGACACTTCACTTAGAAGAAGAGTTTCCAGCTCCATCCAGGATAATACAAGAGATATTAGGTCACCATTCTTTTTTATGGCTGAGTAACACTCCATAGTATACATGTACCAAATTTTATTAATCCACTCATATATTGATGAGCACTTGGGTGGTTTCCACATCTTTGCAATTGTGAATTGTGCTGCTATAAGCATTCTAGTGCAGATAGCTTTATAATAGAATGTCTTTTATTCCTTTGGGTAGATGCCCAATAGTGGGATTGCTGGATAAAATGGTGGTTCTACCTATAGTTCCTTTAGATATCTCCATACTACTTTCCATAGAAGTTGTACTAGTTTTCAGTTGCACCAGCAGTGTGTGAATGTTCCTATCTCTTCATATCCACATCAATATTTGCTGTTTTGGGAGTTTCTGATAAAAGCCATTCTTACTGGCATGAATCGATATCTCATTTGGGTTTTGATTGGAATTCACTGGATGATTAGAGATGTTGAGCATTTTTTCATATGTTTCTTAGCCAATACTCTATCCACTTTTAGAAAGTTTTTGTTCATGTCCTTTACCAAATTTTTAATGGAGTTGATTTTTTTCTTGCTGATTTTTTAAGTTCTGTGTAGATTCTAATTATCAGCCCTTTATCAAATGTATAGCATGCACATATTTTCTCCCATTCTGTAGGTTGTCTATTTACTCTAGTGATACTGTCTTTTGCTGTGCAGAAGGTTTTGAATTTGATTAGGTCCCATTTATTAGTTTTGTTCATAGCGTGATTGCTTTTGGGGACTTCTTCATAAATTCTTTGCCTAAGCCACTGTCTGTAAGATTTTTTCCAACATCTTCTTCTAGAATTCTTACAATTTCATGACTGAGGTTTAAGTCTGTTAACCACCATGAATTCATTTTTGTGAGTGGTGAGGATCATGTTTCAGTCTTCTACACGTGGCTATCCAATTTTCCCAGCACCATTTATTGTATAGGGATTCTCTTCCCCAGTGTATATTTTTGTCTTCCTTGTCAAAGCTCAGATGGCTATTTGAGGATGGTTTATATCTGGGTTCTCAGTCCTATTCCATTGGTATTTCTCTGTTTGTGTGCCAGTGACATGCTGTTTTGATTACTGTAGCCTTGTGGTATAGCTTGAAGTCTGCTAAATTGATGCCTCCCAATTTGTTATTTCTGCTTAAGGTTGCTTTTCCTATATCGAGTCTTATTTGGTTCCCTATGAAGCACAGAAATTTTTTCTAGATCTTCAAAAAATCATGTTGGTATTTTAATAGGGACTGCATTCAATCTGTAGATCGCTTTGGGTAGTATAGACATTTTAACAATGTTGATTCTGCTGATCCATGAGCATGGTATGGTTTCCATCTGTTTAGGTCCTCTGCCATTTCCTTCCTCAGTGTTTCATAGTTCTCCCTATAGAGTTCTTTCACCTCCTTAGTTAAATATATAACTAGATATCTTATTTTCTTTGTTGCTATTGTGAGAGGTATTGAGCGTTTGATTTGGTTCTCAGTGTGAGTGCTTTTGATGTACATGAATGCTACTGATTTGTGTACATTGATTTTGTAACCTGAGACTTTGTTTAACTTATTTATCAATTCTAGCAGTGTCTTGGCAGAAGCTTTTGGGTTTCTAGATACAAGATCATATGGTGAGCGAAGAGCAATTGTTTGACCTATTCTTCCTTCATTTGGTTGTCATTGATTTCCTTCTTTTGTCTGATTGCTCTGGCTAGACCTTCCAGCAATATGTTGAATAGATGTGGTAATAGAGGGCAATATTGTCTGGTTCCAGGTGTAAGTTTATATGCTTTCATTTTTTTTTACTCATTCAGGATGTCATTGGCTGTGGGTTTGTCATATATGGCTTTTATCATTTTTGGATAAGTCTTGTCTATGCCATTTTTTAAATGTTCTTATGAGAAAAGAGTGCTGAAATTTGTTCATTTCCTTCATGTTTTCAAGTTTATGTGCATAGAGATATTTATAGTATTCAGAGGTCATATTTTATATTTCTGTAGTACCAGTTGTAATTTCTCCTTGTTCATTCCTTATTCAGTTTATTAGAGTTCTTTGTCCTGTTTTTTGTTAATTTTGCAAGAGGTGTGTCAATTTTGTATATCTTTTCAAAGAACCAGATTTTTGTTTTATTAATTTTTTGTATGGTTCTTTTGTTATTGATTTCATATAGCTGTGCTCTGATCTTTTTTGTTTCTTTTCTTCTGCTGTGTATTGGATTGGTTTGCTCTTCTTTTTCCAGTTCTATGAATCAATTCATTATATTGCTTACTTGTGATTTTTCTAACTTTTGAATGTAGGCATTTAAGGCTATGAATTTTCCACTCAAGGCTGCTTTAGCTGTGTCCCACAGATTTAGGTAACTTTGGACAAAAGTTACCAAAAGTCCCCTTTGTCATTTAGTTCAAAGAGTCTTTTGATTTCCATCTTAATTTCCTCCTTGACCCAACAATCATTCAGCAGCAGGTTGTTTAGTTTCCATGACTTTGTGTATAGATGAGTGTTTCTGTTGCATTTCATTTCTAATTTTTATTCCACTGTGGTCTGAGAACATGAATTTCTATATTTTTAAATTTGTTGAGATATGTTTTGTGGCCTAGGATGTGCTCTATCTTAGAGAATGTCCCATGAGCTAATAAGAAGAATTTATATTCAGTGATTTTGGGGTAGAAATGTCTGTAAATGTCTGTTAGTCCCATTTGTTTTAGATTTCTGTTTAAATCCATTATTTCTTTGTTAATTTTGTGTTTGGAAGGTCTGTCATGTTCTGTCAGTGGGTTATTGAAGTCCCTGTCTTTTACAGTGCTGTTGTTTATCATTTTGTTCACATCAAGTAGGATTTGCATTATGAATCTGGGCACACCTATGTTGGGTGCATAAATACTTACAATTTTTAATCTTCTTGTTGGATTGTTCCATATACCAGTATACAATGACCATTGTTGTCTTTCATTTTTTTTATTTGAAGTCTAAGTTATTTGATATGAGAACTGCTAAACCAGCTTTCTTTTGGTTTCCATTTGAATGGAATATTGATTTCATCACTTATTCTTGAGTCTGAATGAGTCCTTGTGGGTTAGATGTGTTTCCTGAAGACAATAAATACATGGCTTGTATATATTTATCCATTCAGTGAGCTTATATTACTTCACTGGGCAGTTCAAGCCATTCACCTTTATTGAAACAATTGATAAATGGGACAGATTTCTGATCATCCTGTTGAGTTGAAGTTTGTTACTTGGTTTTATGTCTTGACCTATTGTGGTATCTGCCTTTGGTCTTTAGCTTTTGGATGATTTAACACTTGTGAGTGTCTATCGTGCTGATCCATGTGTAACACAGTTCTGAGTACTTCCTAAAGGGCACGTCTTGTTTTTACAAATTCCCTTGGTGTTTGCCTGTGTGAGAAAGATTTTATTTCCCTCTCATATGTGAAACTTAGTTTTGTAGGATACAAAATTCCAGCCTGGGCTGGAATTATTATTCCATTCGAGAAGACTGAGAATGAGGCCCCAGTCCCTCCTAGCTTGTAAGGTCTCAGTCAAGAAGTCTGCATTTAGACTGATGGGTTTTCCTTTTTAGGTTACTTGCTGCTTTCACCTTATGGCTTGTAGGAGGTCATCTGTCGTGTTTATTTTGGCTAGTCTGATTGACCACATGTTGTGTTTTTTCCTCTTTGTAATGAATCTCCCAGGAGTCCTTCGATCTTCTTGTACCTGGATATGTAAATTGCTAGCAAGGCCAGGGAAATTTTCCTCAATTATTCCCTCAAATGGATTATCAAAACCTTGTGTATTTCCTTCTTCACCCTCAAGGATGCCTATGATTATTATGTTAGGGCTTTTCACATAATCCCATATTTCTTGTGTTCTTTGCTCTTTTCTCTTATTTCTTTGCTCTATGTATGCAACTGACTTGTTTAATTGAAATGTATTGTCTTCAAGCTCTGAGATTCTTTCTTTTGCTTCATTTAACCTATTCTTAAGGCTTTCCCCTGTGTTTTATAATTCCTTGACTAAATTTTTAATTTCTAGAAGTTCTATTTGACTTTTCTTTAATATATCAATTTTATTAGTGAATTTTTCATTAACTTCCTGCATTTTTTTGTGCTTCCTTTGTGTTGGGTTTCCATTTTATCTTGCTTTTCAATCCATGTTAAAAATTCCTTCCTTACAATCCATGTTAAAAATTCTTCGTCTATCATTTCAGTATTCTGATTTTGATGGTTATCTGTTGCTAGAGAGCTGGTGCTCCATTTTGGGGGTGTCCTTTAGCTTTGATTATTCATAATTCCAGAGATCTTGTGCTTATTCCTTCTCATCTGGATCAGCTGTTGCTTCTTACCTTTGGATTTGCTATTGTTTAGATAGTGACATGCCCAGTTTAATGTCTGAGACAACAGATGCTGCTTTTGGATGAGAATTTACCACACCCTGTTGATGAGTCAGTAAATGCTATAAAAGGTGTGCAAATTGACCTCCCTATCAGTAGGTGGTGGTTGCTGGAAGGAACAAGCTGCAATGTTGTGTTGGGGTCTTGTCGGAGAAGCACTCTAGTGCCCCAGGTGGTGGGTGGGTCCCTGGGACTTCCAGGTGTGCCTTTATTATCTACTTTTGTAGGGGTGGTTGGGAGAGTGATGCTGGGCATGGCTGGGTTGGGTGAGCCTGCCCTCAAGCTCTAGAAATGCTTTTAGCAGGGGTCGAAGGTATGTTCCCTGCCTCTGGGCAAAGCTACCAAGGAAGGGCTGAAGTGGCCCCACTTAATGAAAAAGTCTGCATGTGAAAGTAGGTCTGTCTGAGAGTGGAAGTCTGGCATCCTGGAACAGTCTTCGCTGTTTTCCACCCTCCATTATTCCATGGTTTATTTCAGGTTTCTGCCAGCAGGCAGGACCTCAAGCCAGCCAAGCTCCTGGATGATTGTGATGCAGTATGAGAGGTTCTCTGCCCAGCATCCTTGCTTGAGCTGGGAACACAGCCCACCTGTTGGAGGGGTGCCCCATAAGCATGCTGTAGCTAGGACCCACATTGTACTCTCACCAGTGCTCTCCACCTGCAGGCACCCACACTTCGCAAGACTAATTCACAAATATCCCCTGTATGCCCCCAGGTGATACAATTGAGATCTGGGTGTATGGTATCTGGCTTGTAGGTCTGTCCCCCGGGCCCTGGAGATCAAACCCTGACCATGCCAGGGAGAAGGATACTGGTCCCAAGTCTCTCTCACAGGGAGAATCAGCTCGAACTGATTTAATGTCTCTCCAACTCAGTGTGTGTTCTACTGTGCTGGAGTTGCCAGGAAAGCAGCACCAGGGAAGGAAGGCATACAGAGAGCTCACAGTACAAGCACCCCTCAGTCTGATGTAGGACCTCAGAAGGAAAGGCCTGGGCCCCGTTCCCTGCCAAAGCCTCCATATGGTGGCTCAATTGTCTGTCTGGGCAGCTGTGGGTGGAGGAGTGGAAGGGGCAAAAAGGAGTCTAAGTGGAGGGAAGTCCACCCTTTGGTTGTCTCCAACACTCTCTCTGGAAGGCAGTCCTCCCAGAATGATGGGGCTCTGTAGTCACGCATATCACCCAGGACCCACTGAAACCCTGTGGCTCCTGCAGTCTGGGTCAGAATTGGGAAATGTCTGTGGGGATAAGAAAGATGGAACCTCAGGGGTTTCAGCCCCCTGGGTATGCAAAGTTACCCAGTGGGTAGAGAAGAAATGTGGCGCCTGCTGTCCTGCTTCGGTCTGTGGGTGAGAGTTGCCCCGGGAGGATGAGAATGTGATGCCTTGTCTGCATGAAACTCTTTGCTCACTGGCAAAAGGAGTCTCTTGGTTTGCTTTGGCAGAAGGTCACTCCAGCAGTCTGGGAGCCCTCCAACACTCAGAGATGCAAGGAATGGGGATGTTATCTAATTCACCTACCCTTCCCAGTGGTCTCTGAGTTTCTCTGGGCTTAATCCCCACTGATGCCTTTCCCCATCCAGTTCTGCTCTGCAACCTCTTCCCATGGAGGCTACTGTAGATTCAAGCACCCTTCCTTCAACCCTCATCTGATCTGTTTGTCTGTTCTTTCTCTTTCAGCTAAAATTTCTCCTTCTTAAAGAGACATTATGGCTGATGGTGTCCTTGGTCTCAATATTCCACTGAATGTTTTTCAATGCAGCCTGTGTCTCATGAGGTTCATTTTGCGTTTTTTTTTTATTCTCCTTACTTTTATTTATTTTTTTATTTCAGCAAATTATGGGGGTATAACTTTTAGGGTTTCAAATAATGCCCCTGCCCCCCTCCCCCCACAAGTCTGAGCTTCCAGCGTGACCATCCCTCAGACGGTGCACATCTCACTCATTATGTATGTATATACCCACCCCCGCCCCCTCTCACCCACCCAATACCCCATTCATGTAGTTCCTATGTGTCCATTTAGGTGCTGCTAGGTTAATACCAGTTTGCTGGTGAGTATATGTGGTGTATGTTTTTCCATTCTTGGGATACTTCACTTAGTAGTATGGGTTCCAGCTCTATCCAGGAAAATACAAGATGTGCTATATCACCATTATTTCTTAGAGCTGAATAGTACTCCATCCACCAAATGTTGCACATCTCACTCATTATATTTGTATATACCCATCCCCTCCCCCCCACCTGCCTGCCACCCGATAAATGTTATTTCTATATGTCCACTTAGGTGTTGATCCGTTAATACCAATTTCCTGGTGAGTACATGTGGTGCTTCTTTTTCCATTCTTGAGATGCTTCACTCAGTAGAATGGGTTCCAGCTTTATCCAGGAAAATACAACAGGTGCTATATCACCATTTTTTCTTAAAGCTGAATAGTACTCCATGGTATACATATACCACATTTTATTAATCCACTCATGAATTGATGGACACTTAGGTTGTTTCCACAGCTTTGCAATTATGAATTGTGCTTCTATAAACATTCGAGTGCAGGTGTCTTTTTTTGCAGAGTGTCATTGGATCTTTTGGGTAGGTGCCCAGAAATGAGATTACTGGATCCAGTGGTTATCAAAGTGTGGTCCCTCAACCAGAAATATCAATACCTCTTAAAAGCCTGTTAGAAATACAAATTCTTGGGCTCCAATGCATACCTACTGTGGTGTTTATGTTTTGTTTTATATGTCAACTTGGCTGGGTCATACAGGGTGCCCAGATATTTGATTGAACATAATTCCTGGTGTGTCTATGAGGGTGTTTCTGGATGAGATTAGCATTTGAATCAGTAGACTGAGTAAGAAGATTGCCCTCCCCAGTGTGGATGGGCCTCAACTAATCCACTGTAGGCCTGAATAGAACAAAAGACTGAGCAAAAGAGAATTCACCCTATCTGATGGTCTTGAACTGGGACATTAGTCTCCTCTTTCCTTTAGGTATATATTTATTCTGTTTCCCCAGAGAACCCTGACTACTAAATCACACATTTGGGAAGTATGTTTTAATAAATCCTACAGGTGATTCTGATGCATGCTAAAGCTTGAGAATTACTGCTGTAGCCATACCTCACTGTTGAATCAAATGAAATCTCTTTGAATAAAATTCTTAAGGGTTATTTTTCATACTTTTTGAGACAGGGTCTCACTCTGTTACCCTGGCTAGAGTGCAATGGCATCTTCATAGCTCACTGCAACCTCAAACTCCTAGGCTCAAGTGATCCTCCTGTCTCAGCCTCCCAAGTAGCTGGGACTACAGGCATGTGCCACCATGCCGGGCTAATTTTTCTATTTGCAAGCTAGCACCACTTATATTATCCAGATTGAGCTTATACCCATTATCCAAAGTGAGGTGACACAAGATAAGAATAATGGGCTCCACATATACTTGCCATCAAATTGGTACTGACTAACACTATGGTGCTCAAATGGTGGTGGTGTTCACCAGGGATTCGGAGATTGGAGGGATAGTCCCACATCTGAGGGATGTGGTGAACAATGTGGAGGGGAAAGGCATACCTCTAACCATTGCTAGGGAGAGGCAAAGATATAGAATGTAACCAAAATGTTAAGAAAAAAAGAAAAAGAAACATTTATCGGGTGTGGGGCAGGTGGGAGTGGGGAGGAGGGGATGGGTATATACATACATAGTGAGTGTGATGCACACCATCGTGGGATGGACACGCTTGAAGCTCTGATTCAAGAGAGGAGGGGAGACAAGGGCAATGTATGTAACCTTAACTTTTGTACCCCCATAATATGCTGAAATAAAAAAAAATCCAACTAGAAAAAAAAAGTTAGTACTACTATACCACAACTGTCACTACTTATACTTGTGCAGATTGTGTGCTAAAAAGACCTGCTTGGCTAGCAAATGTGCCTACCAAACAATTCAACATTTTCATCTCAGATGACTTTGATGTCCTTTTCATGTAATGCAATTATCTATTAATAATAATTTATACAATCCTCCAGTGGCTTCTCAACCAACTTTAACTAAAATCCATATTCATTATTTGGTCTATAATGCCCTACATGATGTGGCTGCAGACCATATTTTCAACCACATTTATACCTCTATCTACATTGCCTTGTTTCATTTTCTTCATAGCGTTTATCACTGTTTGAAATAATGTTATTTATGTATTTTCTTATTTTCTATCTCCCCTATGAAGTGCTTGATGGCTGCTAGCCATTATATAAAAAACATTAAAAACAAATTCCATTTTTGAGGACAAATTATGTTTTTAAGCTAGAAGCATATACCTATTATATGATTTGATGATACGGTACCAACAAGGTATCATTATCCCCTTTTTACAGGTGAGGCAACTGGGACTCAGAGTGGATAAATATGTTGTATAAAGTCACAGAGCTTAACAGGTAGCAGAACCAAGACTTTTCTCCACTTTAAAAGACAGCATTAGTAGAAAATTTCATGAATATATAAATCATAAAATGACTACTGAAATTTAAACATAAAAAACAATCTAGTATTTTTTTTCCAAATAAGGAATGAAAATTGGCTAGAGAAGTGATGTACATCTTCATTGTCTATTTTTTTATTATTATTATTTTTATTTCAGCATATTATGGGGGTACAAATATT
>VBSM01003162.1:1260471-1276052 GCA_008086735.1 Cheirogaleus medius
GGGCAATATACATAACCGTAATATTTGTACCCCCATAATATGCTGAAATATATATATATATATATAAAATAATTCCCTGAAATAGGATTTTCATGCTATTTGCTATTTCTTTTTTCTCCCTCAGGGAGGGGGAGATATACCTCAGGGATACCTATAATTCATATGTTAGTTTGCTTCACATTGTCCTTTATCTCTCTAATTGCTGTATCCTCCTTTTTTATTCTCTTCTGTGCCTCTTTAAATGACTGGGTTATCTCTTCCTGCTCTGAGATTCTTTCTTCTCCTTGGCTTAGTCTGTTGCTAATACTTTCGGCTGTGTTTTGAAATTCCCTAAATGACTATTTCATTTATTTTTGTTCTATTTTATCTTTCCTTATGTTGTCTAGCTCTTTAGTAGCTTTTTCATTAATTTCCTGAAATATTTTTTTGGCTTCTTTTTTGTATTTTTCAACATTCTCTTCAATTCCATTAATCTTATTTGTCATCCATGTTGTGAATTCTACTTCTGTCATTTTGGCAATTTCCTTGTAGTTGGAATTCACTACTGTAGCTCCATTGTGATCCCTTGGTGTGTCAAACTGTTTTGTTTTTCCGTGTTGCCAGAGTTCTTTTGCTGGTTTCTTCTCATTTGAAACGTCTTTTCTCAACTCGGGGCTAATGGGTTTGCAGGGCACCTGTTCATTGCTAGGAACTCTCCTGCCTAATTAGAAGAAGGAGAGGTCCTGAGATAGTGCTTTTTTCCTAGTCTTGACTGTTGCAGCAGGGGCGGGGTGTGTGCAATAAAAGCCTGTAATATGGCTGTTCTGATTTGTCCAGTTCAGCTTTGATTGACACTATTCAAGCCAGTGCGGTTTGTTCTTTGTTCTGGGTGTTGGGTTGTTCCCTATATAGTTGTAGGAAGTTTGAGTTTGGAACAGGGTGATAGCCTCTCCACAGAAGCTGACATTGTAGGGATGGCTCTGCCCTGAGTCTCCCGATAGAGGTGACAGTGGCAACTGAGTAGGGCTATCCAGGCAGTGGTCATGGGTTCCCAGCCTGTGGGTATTTACTCAAACCAGATTCTGGTGCAATGGCAGCTCAAGGCTAGGAAGCCCCAGGTGGGGTACTGGACCTTCGAGGTGTTCCACTGGCCCTGTGGCAATGGTGGAGACTCAAGGAGGGGTCTTGGGGTCCAGGTGCAGTGATTGATTCTTGGGGACAGTGTCCTGGGCCTGGTGGGAGCTCTACAGCTACAGAGGCAGAGCCTCAGGCTAATTGTATTAGAGCCTCAGAGCTGGGACTGAGGAGGAACCAGAAGCAGGGCTTCTCAGCAAGGCCTTGGAGCTGGAAGCAAGGTCATGTGTTTGGCGGGCTGTTCCTACCTGAAGGGGAGAGGAAGCGCCACACAGGCAGCAGGCTGATCCAATCTGGATGGAGGGCTGAGGCAGGGCCAAGCAGGTGGTAGGCTGTTTGGAACTGGAGGGTGGAGGCAGAACTGTGCAGGTGGTGGGCTGTTCTGACCTGGGACATGGTGGCTGGTCTGAGTAGGCTGGCAGCTGTTTTTCAGGCTCAGGGACCACAGATGCCAAGTCACACAGTGGAGGTCAGTTCCCGCGGCCCAGAGACTGCATTCTCCCCATCCCCCAGGACCTGCTAAAGCAGCTACCCAATGTTTCCAGGTCAGTGCCTGTAGTGCCCCAGGCAACTACTCTGTTAGATCCCACTGCACTGGAGGGAAGGAGAGCTTGGCTTCCAGTCACAGGGTATATCTTAGAGAAGCCTTTGCTTAATCTGCTCCCTCTCCAGTCCAATGGGGGTGATATGAAGGCTACTGCAAGAATGCTGAGTCCTGTGCTAACCTGGTGCTGTGAACCTGAGAGCACAGGATGGTGTCAGCTGATCAAACCCAGGATTGGCTGCTGTCACATTTTCACTGTGCCTTTTGTCTGGTGCAATGCCACTGGACAGACTCTAGGCAGCTCCCATATTTATCCAGATAGAGGGCTGTTGCAGAGGTGGATGCTCTCTCATAACTTGGCCACAATTCCTGTGGTGTGAGCACAGTGCCCTAGCATCCTATTCTCCTAATCTTCCCCGCATGTGGATGCCTCCCCACAGATCCCTTTGATTTTGTTAGATGTACCATCACCTTATTTTTCATAATGAGTATCCTGTGTTGCTTCTCTGTGATTTCTCAATGTTCCTTCCAAGAAGAGCTATCCATAGGTAGGCATCTGCCTGAAATTTACACTCCTTTCTTTGAGAGCAGCATGCTCATGGGTTGCTGATTTTAGTCCACCATCTTCCTATCTCCTGATTAGTGATTTCATGTACTTTTTAAGCTTTTTATTTTAAAACAATTATAGATTTTCAGAATGTTTGAAAGACCTGTGAAGAAGTCCTGTGTATCCTTCATGCATTTTCTCCTAATGGTTACATCTTATATATGTTAGAGCAATATCAAAACCAGGAATTTGACTTTGGCAAAATGTGAATATAAAATTAGTTCTATGTCATTTTCTTATGTGTAGATTCGTATAATCACCACCTCATTTAAAGTATAGTCGTCCTTCTGTATCTATGGGTTTTATAGCCATGGATTCAACAAATCACAGAGGAACATATTGAAAAAAATAAGTGCATCTATATTGAGTGTGTACAGACATTTTTGTTGTCATTATTCCTTAAACAATACAGCATAACAACCATTTACATAGCATTTCCATTGTATTACTATTAGGTATTATAATTAATCTATAGATGGTTTAATGTAGGGGTGGGGAACCTGCAGCCTTAAGGCTACATGTGGCCTTCTAGATCCTTAAGTATAGCCTTTTGACTGAGTCCACATTTTACAGAACTCTTTTAATAGTTTCATTCTTATGCATATGGATATTGCTATGGATGTACTTCTGCAGGTTTTTCTGGATGTAAGTTTTCATTCTTCTGAGATAAATGCTAAGTAATATAATTTTGGGATCATATGTTAAACACATGTTTACTTTTATAAGAAATTGACAAACTATCTTTCAGAGTGGCTGTAGAATTTTTACATTACCACCCACAGTGTATGAGAGATCCAGTTTCCCCACATCCTCTCCAGTATTCGGTACTGTCACTACTTTGAATTTTAACTGTTATAATAGGTGTGTAAAGATGTCTTATCATGGTCTTAGTTTGCCTTTCCTAAATGGATAATGATATTAAAGATCTTTTCACAACCTTATTTGACATCTTTATGTCCGCCTCAGTGAAGTGTCTCTTTATGTCTATTTCCCATATTCTAATTGCATTTTTGTCTGGGTTTTTTGCTGTTGAGTTTTGAGAGTACTGTGTATATTCTGTATATGTTTCCTTTGTCAGATACATGGTTTGAAAATATTTTCTCCCAATCTGTAGTTTGTTTTTTCATTCCATAAACATGGTATTCAAAGAGCAAAAGTTTTTTCCAATAAAGTCAAATTTATATATTTTTTATAGATCATGCTTTTCATGTCATGTCTAAGAACTTTTCTACAAGCCACAAGTCATAAAACTTTTCTACAATGTTGTCCTTTTAACTTTTATAGTTTTACATCTTTAAAACATTGTTTTTAATTATTATTTGTACTGTATTAGTCCATTTTGTGTTGCTATAAAGGAAACACCTGAGACTGGATAATTAATAAAGAAAAGAGTTTTGGCCCTTTCTCTTCTGTACAGGCACACATAGGTGTTCTCTTGCCATTTCTCCTTTTGTCATGGGATGATACAGCAAGACAGTTCTCACAAGATGTGGGCCCCTTGACCTTAAACTTCCTAGCTTGCAGAACTGTAAGAAATATGTTTCCGTTACTTAAATACAAAAGGAAAGAAAGGAGGTTTATTTGGCTCATAGTTCTACAGACTGTAGAACTATCATGCCAGCATCTGCTTCTCATAAGGGCTTCAGGGAGCTTGCAATCAAGGTGAAAGGGGAAAAGGGAACAGGCATGTCACATGGAGTGAGAGGGAACAAGACAGGGAGGAGGTGATACCAACTTCTTTTAAACACCAGCTCTTGTGTGAACTAATAAAGTGAGAACACACTCATTATTGTAGGGAGGACACCAAGCCACTCATGGGCAACCCCACCCATGATCCAAATAACTCCCACTAGGATGTATCTCCAGCACTGGGAATCAAATTTCAACATGAGATTCGGAGGGCTAAATATCTGAACTATATGAAGTACATAATAGTTATATATATTTATGGGGTACATGTACTGTTTTGATACAGGCCTACAAAGTACCATAATCAAATCAAGATAACTGGAGTATCAACTACTAAAGCATTTATTATCTCTTTGTGTTAGGAACATTCCATTTCTACTCTTTTAGTTATTTTAAAATGTACAATAATTTATTATTTACTATAGTCACCCTGTTGTGCTATCAGATACTAGATCTTGTTCATTCTATTTAAGTATAAATATATATATACATATATATATTATTTCAGCATATTATGGGGATACAAATGTTTACATTACATGTGTTGCATTTTCCCCCTTCCCCCTCCCGGAGTCAGAGCTTCCAGCGTGTCCATCCCCCAGATGGTACGCATCACATTCATTGCGTATGTATATACCCATCCCCTCCTCTCCCCTCCCATCTGCCCAACGCCAGATAAATGTTATTGCTATATGTCCACTTAGGTGTTGATCAGTGAAACCAATCTGATGGTGAGTACATGTGGTACTTATTTTTCCATTCTTGGGATACTTCACTTAATAGAATGGGTTCCAGCTCTATCCAGGAAAATACAAGAGGTGCTATATCACCGTTGTTTCTTATAGCTGAATAGTACTCCATGGTATACATATACCACATTTTATCAATCCACTCATGTATTTATGGTTGTTTCCATATTTTTGCAATTGTGAATTATTCTGCTATAAACATTTCAGTGCAGGTGCCTTTTGGATAGATGCCCAGTAATGGGGTTGCTGGATCAAATGGTAGATCTACTTGTATGGCTTTAAGGTATCTCCATATTGCTTTCCACAGAGGTTGAACTAGTCTGCAGTACCACCAGCAGTGTAGGAGTGTTCCTATCTCTCCGCAACCATGCCAACATTTATAGTTTCAGGACTTTTTAATAAAGGCCATTCTCACTGGAGATAAGTGATATCTCATTGTGGTTTCGAGTTGAATTTTCATGATAATTAGAGATGTTGAGCATCTTTTCATATGTTTGTTGGCCATTATTCTGTCTTCTTTTTGAAAAGTTTCTGTTCGTGTCCTTAGCCCACTTTTTGATAGGGTTCCTTATTTTTTTTCTTGCTGATTTACCTGAGTTCTAAATAGATTCTAGTTATCAGCCTCTTATCGGATGTGTTGCATGGAAAAATTTTCTCCCATTCTGTAGGTTATCTGGTTGCTCTCGTGACAGTATCTTTGGTTGTGCAGAAGCTTTATAGTTTGATCAGGTCCCATTTATTTATTTTTGTTGATGCTGTGATTGCCTTTGGCGTCTTCTTCGTTAATTCTTTGCCTAGGCCAATATCTAGAAGAGTATTTCCAACATTTCCTCTAGAATTATAACAGTTTCACACCTTACATTTAAGTCTGTTACTTAGTGTGAGTTGATTTTTGTGAGAGCTGAAAGGTGTGGATCCTGCTGCAGTCTTCTATATGTGGCTATCCACTTTTCCCAGCACCATTTATTGAATAAGGATTCTTTTCCCCAGGGTATGTTTTTGTGTGCTTTGTCAAAGAATAGATGACTATATGGGGACCGTTTTATATCTGTGTTCTCAGTTTAGAAACACTGGTCAATGTCCCTATTTTTGTTCCAGTTCCAAGCTGATTTAACTACTATACCCTTGTAGCATAGTTTGAAGTCTAGGAAATTGATACCTCCCATTTTGTTTATATTGCCTAGAATTGTGTTTGCTATATGGGGTCTTCTCCGGTTCTATATAAAGTGTAAAATTATTTTTTGTATATCTATGAAAAATGATACTGGAATTTTAATAGGCATTGCATTGAATCTGTAGATGACTTTGGGTAGTATAGGTATTTTAACAATGTTGATTTTGCTGACCCATGAGCATGGTACAGTTTTCCACTTGTTTACGTCCTCTGCTATTCCCTTTCTCAGTGTTTCATAGTTCTACCTGTAGAGGTCTTTTACCTCCTTAGTTAAATATATTCCTAGGTACTTTATTTTGTATGTTGCTATTGTGAAGGGAATTGAGTCTTCGATTTGGTTCTCAATTTGACTGTTATTGGCATATATGAATGCCTCTGATTTGAGTGTATTGATTTTGTATCCTGAGACTTTACCAAATTCATTTATCAATTCCAGGTGTCCCTTGGTTGAATTCTTGGGGTTTTCTAATAAAAAAATAAATAAAAAAATAACATATCATCAGCAAAGAGTGAGAGTTTGATCTCTTCCGCCCCCATGTGGATGCCTTTAATTTCACTCTCTTGTCTGATGGCCATAGTCAGGACTTCCATCACTATGTTGAATAGAAGTGGAGATAGTGGGCAACCTTGAGTGAAAACGCTTTCAATTTTTGCTTATTCAATATGATATTGGTTGTGGTTTTGTCATATGTGGCATGTATCATTTTTAGGTAATCCCCATCTATGCCTATTTTGTTAAGTGTTCTTATCATTAAAGGGTGTTGAATTTTGTCAAATATTTTTTCTGCATCTATTGACAGGATCATATGGTCTTTGTTTTTGCTTCTGTTTATGTGGTGAATTACACTTATAGATTTGCGAATGTTGAACCACCGCTGCAACTCTGGGATGAAGCCCACTTGGTCTTGATGGATTACTTTCTTGATAAGCACCTGTATTTGATTGGCTAGGATTTTGTTAAGAATTTTTACATATATATTCATAAGTTATATTTGTCTGTAGTTTTCTTTTTGTTGCATCATTTCTTGGTTTTGGTATCCGGGTTATATAAAATGTGTTGAGGAGGATTCCATCCTTCTTGATGTTGTGGAATACTTTCTGCAGGATAGGCACCAGATCTTCTGTGTAGGTGTGGTAAAATTTGGGTGTGAAACCATCTGGTCTGGGAATTTTCTTTTTAAGATATTTTTACTGCTCTTCAATTTCAGCATTTGATATTGGTCTGTTCAGGAATTCTATTTCTTCCTGGTTGAGCCTCAGGAGGCTGTGTTTTTCTAAAAATGTGTCCATTTCCTCCACATTTTTCATTTTTGGGCATAAAGGTTTTTGTAATATTCATAGATTACATCTTGTATCTCCATGGCATTAGTTGTAATATCTCCTTTTTTTGTTCCTGATGGAGCTTATTAGAAATTTCTCTTTTCTGCTTTTCTTTAGTCTAACAAACGGTCTGTCAATTTTGTTTATTTTTTCAAAGAACCAAATTTTTGTTTCATTAATTTTCTGTATAGTTTTCCTGTAGTCAATTTCATTTAGTTCTGATTTTATCTTGTTAATTTCACTTCTTCAGCTGGGTTTGGGGTCGGTCTGTTCTTCTTTTTCCAGCTCTTTGAGTCGATTCATTAAGTTGTAATCTGTGAGCTTTCTGTCTTTTGGATATAGGCATTAATGGAAATAAACATTCCTCTAAAAACTGCTTTAGCTGTGTTGCACACGTTTTGATAACTTGTGTCTCCTTTGTCATTTAGTTCAAAGAAACCTTTGTTTTCCATTTGGATTTCATTGCTTATGAAGTAATCGTTCAGCAGAAGGTTTTTTAATTTCCATGATTTTTTGTTGAAATGAGAGTTTCTGTTAGGGTTGATTTCTTTTATTCCACTGTGATCTGTGAAGATATATGGTATAATTTCCAATTTTTAAAAGTTTATGAGACATGCTTTGTGTCCTAGGATATGGTCAAACTTAGAGAACGTCCTATGATCTCATGAGAAGAACGTATATTCAGTGGTTTGGGGTATAATGTCCTGTAAATGTCAGTCAGGATCTATTGTTATAGAGTTTGGTTTAAGTCCATTATTTCTTTATTAATTTTCTGTTTGGAGGATCTGTCCTGTGCTGTCAGCAGGGTGTTGAAATCTCCAGCTATTATGGAGTTCTTGTTTATGGATTTGTTTACATCAAGTAGAGTTTTCTTTATGAATCTTTGTGCACCTAAGTTGGGTGCCTACATATTAAAAATTGTTGTGTCTTCTCATTGAACTGTACCCTTCACCATTATATAATGACCCTGTTTGTTTTTCATTACTTTTGTTGCATTAAAAACTAAGTTCTCTGAATGCAAAACCGCCACTCCAGCCTTCTTTTTTCTTCTGTTTGCTTGAAATACTGATCTCCACCCCTTTACTTTTACTCTATATCCATCCTTACAGATTATGTGTGTTTCCTGAAGACAGCAGATACTTGGGTTGTATTTTTTTATCCATTCGGCAGGCCTATGTCTCTTGAGTGGGGAGTTTCAGCCTTTCACATTTACTGAGAGAACTGATAAGGGGGGCAGATTACTGTTCATCCTGTTGGGTTGTACTTTGTTGCATTGTTTCATCTCTTGAGCCATTGTGTTATCTGGCCTTTAAACTTTAGCTATTGAGTGTTTCTACATTCATGAGTGCTTGTTGTGCTGTTCCGTGTATAACACTGTTTTGATTACTTCATGGAGGGCTGGTCTTATCTTGGTGAATTCCCTCAGTCTTTGCTTATCTGAGAATACCTTTATCTCTACTTCGTATACAAAACTTACTTTTGCAGGGTACAAGATTGTAGCCTGGGCACTCTTCTGTTTCAGAAAACTGAGAATGGGGCCCCAGTCTCTCCTTTCTTGTAAGGTTTCAGTTGAGTAGTTTGGTGTTATTCATATTGGCTTTCCTTTGTATGTTATTTGCTTCTTTCACCTTACAGCTCATATAAGGGCCTCTTTAGTTGATATTTTTGTCAGTCTGATGTCGTGGTATCTTCCTGTTTGAATTGAATCTTCCAGGGGTCCATTTAGCTTCTTGTACTGGGATATTTAGATTTTTAGAAAGGCCTGGGAAATTTTCCTCTATTATATCTTCAAATAGCTTCCTTGCGTGTTTTCTCCGTCCCCTTCGGGAATCCCCCAAACCCTCAAGTTAGGTTAGTTAGGTTCACATAATCCTACATTTTTTGTAAGCTTTTCTCTTTTCTCTTATTTCTCTGCTGTATCTCTGTGACTGACTTTTTCAATCGGAATATGCTGTCTTTAAACATTGAGATTCCTTTTTCTGTTAGATCTACCCTGTTTTTGAGGCTTTTCCCTGTGTTTTTTTGTTCCCTGAATAGATTCTTCATTTCCAGGAGTTTGATTGGACTTTTCTTTAATATTTCAGTTTCTTTAGTGAATTTTTCTCCTGGTTCCTGGATGTTTTTTTTGTGGTTACTTTGTGTTGGTTATCCATTTTTTCTTGCATATCGTTGAATTTTCCTAAAATCCATGCTTGAAATTCTTCTTCTGTCATTTAAGTGTTCTGAATTTGGTTGATATCCATTGCTTGAGAGCTGGTTTTCCTCTTTTGGGTGTACTTTCCATTTGATTCTTCATACTTACAGAGGTCTTTCACTGAGCCCTTCCCATCTGTATCAGCCAGTGCCCCCCATCTTTCAGTTTTCATTTGGGAAGTAACAGGACCTGTGTAGTCTCTGTTCCTATAGGTGCTATAGGAGCAAGGCAGTTTGCAGCTGCTGCCTCTCAGCATGGATGTGTGTACTTCTATGATTGCTTGATATATGCAACTAGCGGAGCCGCTATTATGTTATTTGCGGTTCTTCTACCACTTTGGGGATGCTACTCCTGATGAGAGGGGTTACTTGGGGAGCCTAATGTGGCCTTTTGTGGGCATTTTCATTCCCTGACCAAGAAACTCACTGTTGGCAGCAGACCGGGTGTGGAGATCCAGCCCCAGTGCTATGTTCTTACTGGGTGACCTAAACCAGTCTGAAGAGCAATGTCACTGTCATGTCTGCTTTTGATCTGCATCAAGGCCCTGCGAATTCACACAAGTTGCAAAGGGAAACTGGCTTTTCTTCTCTCACTGTAACTCCAGGGGTGGAGCCTACTACTTTCAGCATGAAACATGCTGTCTAGGGGGAGGGTGTGGTTCTTCAGTCTGCCTGGCCCCCAGTACCTGTAAGTCCTGCAGGCATTAGTCTCCTCATGACTAGGGAAGTGTTCAGAATTCATCCATCAAGACAGGCCTGTAGGAGTGTTCCTACCTGTCCGCATCCATGCCAACATTTATTGTTTTTGGGTCTTTTTGATAAAGGCCATTCTTACTGAAAATAAGAGATATCTCATTGTGGTTTTGATTTACATTTCCCTGATGATTAGAAATGCTGCACATTTTTTCATGTTTGTTAGCCATTATTCAGTCTTCTTTTGAAAAGTTTCTATTCATGTCCTTTGCCCACTTTTTGATAGGGTTGTTTGATTTTTTTCTTGTGGATTTTTGTGAGTTCTAAGTAGATTCAAGTTATCAGCCCCTTGTCAGATGTGTAGGATGTGAAAATTTTCTAGCATTCTGTAGGCTGTCTGTTTGCTCTCATGACTGTTTCTTTGGCTGTGCAGAAGCTTTTAAGTTTGATCAGGTCCCATTTATTTATTTTTGTTGCCTCTGTGATTGCCTTTGGGTCCTCATAAATTCTTTGCCTAGGACAATGTCTAGGAGAGTGTTTCCAACATTTTCCTCTGGAATTTGAATAATTTCATACCTTAAATTTAAATCTGTTACCCAGCGTGAGTTGATTTTTGTGAGAGGTGAAAGGTCTTGATCCTGCTTCAGCCTTCTACATGTGGCTATCCAGTTTTCTCAGCACCATTTATTGAATAAGGATTCTTCTAGTGAGACTGAAAACTAGTTCAACCTCTCTGGAAAGCATTATGCATATATCTTCAAGCGATACAAGTAGATCTACAGTTTGATCCAGTAATCCCACTACTGGGCATCTATCCAAAAGTACAAAGGACAATCTACAATAAAGACACCTGCACTCAAATGTTTATAGCAGCACATTTCACAATTGTAAAGCTATGGAAACAACCCAAGTGCCCATCAATACATGAGTGGATTTTTTAAATGTGATATATATATATATACACACACACACACCATGGAGTACTATTCAGCTCTAAGAAACAATAGTGATATAGCACATCTTGTATTTTCCTGGAGAGAGCTGCAACCCATACTACTAAGTGAAGTATTCCCAAGAATTGAAAAACAAGCACCATATATACTCACCAGCAAATTGGTATTAACCGATCAGCACCTAAGTGGACACATAGGAATTACATTTATTGTGTATTTGGCAGGTGGGATGGGGGAGAAGGGAATGGGTATAAACATAATGAGTGTGATGTGCACCACCTGGGGGATGGTCATGCTAGAAGCTCTGACTTGAGGTGGGAGGGGAGGCAAAGGGCATTATACACAACCTTAAAATTTGTACCCCCATAATATGCTGAAATAAAAAAAAGACAGGCCTGACTAGTTGATCATAGATCATGTGAGGGCAGAGTTTGTTGCAAGAGTCCTTCAGCTGGGGGAAGGGAGCTGCCTGATACACCATATCACACTGCAGCGGCTAGGCCTTCAACCCCAACAATGGCAACCACCCACCTGCAGAGTGCTAGCACTGGGGGTGACAGTTCAGGAGTTGGCAGGTGCCAGATTGGGGGGTTGGGTCATCAAGATGCCCCATTTTCTATTTTATGTCACCCTCTCACAATCTCACACCTGTCTAGCAGGAGCTCTGACTCTTACTGACCCATCCTGAGTGGGCCTATTCGCCCACAGTGGTTTCGAGGTTACAGTCCCCAACTTAGTTATCACCTCCATTGGTCTGGTCCCACTGGGTGCCAGAGGCAAGTTATCTGTCTCCTAACTACATCCAACAATAGCTCAGATCGGGTCCCTCCCCTGCCTAATGAGTGTGGGCACAGAGCTCCAGTCAGTTCAAGTTGCTTCCCACTATTGTCTCCTCTCCACAGAACCCCACATCTCCTGCCATGATTTCGCACCAGCTTCAGGTAGGTCCCTGTCTGATTGGGTGTTGAGATCAGTGGGGAAGCAAGATCTCCTGTGGGTCTGATCCCACTTCACTCGCTGGCCCTGTGGGCACAGCCATCCACACTCTATTCTCTATTGTTTGTTTCATTCTCTCCAGAGTTCGTGATCCTATCTCCTATTCAACATTTTTCTTCCTGTTTGTGTGTCCCATGCTGATTCTCTGCCGATTCACAGTGCTATTCTTGCAGGGGAGGGATCCACTCATGTGTAGCAGACTGAGATCTATGCCTCTTTCTGTGGGAGCAGTAATCCAGGAGTTTAACTTTACTCCACCATTTTTCTTCTCTGAGCCAATTCCTTATAAGATATTTCTCTCTCTGTCCTCATCCCCTTCTATTTCTGAGTTTTCTATCCTGTTTTGTTTGTTTGTGTCTATTCCTTCACTAGTACCACAGTCTTGATTAATGCAGCTATATATAATAAGTCTTGAGATTAACATAGAGTGATTCCTCTCTACTTTATTCTTTTTCAAAATTGTTTTAGTTATTCTAGTTTCTTGGCCTTTCCATATAAATTTTAGAATATTCTTGTCTATAGCTACAAAAAAATCTTGCCTGGATTTTGATAAGAATTGGATTAAACACGTATATTAATTTAGGAGAGAATTAACATCTTTTCATTGTTGAGTCAATAAATCCATGAACAAAGTTTGTTGCTCCAGTTATTTAGATCTTTGATCTCTTTCATTAATAATTTATAGTTTTCATCATATATGTCTTGTACATGTTTATTAGATTTACACTTAAGTATTTCATTTAAAAAATGCAAACATTATTACATATAAAATATTAGATTACAAATGTTGGATATACTCTTCTGTACATTGGCCTAGGCAAAGAGTTTATGAGGAAGACACCAAAGGCAAACACAGCAGAAACAAAAATAAATAAATGGGACCTAATCAAATTAAAATGCTTCTGCACAGCCAAAGAAACTGTCAAGAGGACAAACAGACAACCCACAGAAGGGGAGAAAAATTTCACAAGTTACATAACCCATAAAGGGCTGATAACTAGAATCTATTTAAAACTCAAGAAAATCAGCAAGTAAAAATCAAACAACTCTATCAAATGAGGGCAAAGGACATGAACATAAATTATGCAAAAGAAGACAAAATAACAGCCAAAAAATATATGAAAAAATGCTCAACATCTCTAATCATCAAGGAAATGCAAATCAAAACTGCAAAGGGATATCACTTATCTCCAGTAAGAATGGCCTTTATCAAAAAGTCCCCAAGCTTAGAGACTTGGTGCTCCTACCGCTTTGCCCCCTTTCCCGTCACCCTTTGTTGTCTGGAAGCCCGGAGGCATCAGCGGTTGCGCTTGTGCTACACGCTCCTCCTCACATAATGGTCAGACACATCACCTTCATTTGAAATGTGGAATTTGCCAAGTAGTTAGCCACAGTAAACAAACAGCCCTTTCAGATTAGGTTTGAAGAGATGATCCAGTGGACTAAAGAGGGTAAACTGTGGGAGTTCCCTATTAACAATGAAGAAGATTAATTGGCTGGGTGTGGTGGCTCACTCCTGTAATCCTAGTACTCTAGGAGGCCGAGGCGGGAGGATTGTTTGAACTCTGGAATTCAAGACCAGCCTGAACAAGAGCAAGACCTCATTCCTCCTATAAATAGCAAAATTAGACAAGATGAGAGCACATACTCCCCAGCTCTTGCAAGGATCATTCCTTTGGAACCCCAGAACACAGCTCATAACCAAGTTCCAGCACTTCTGATCCTTAACAAAGTATCCAGATGAGGAAAAAACAGCGAAAGTTAACAGGAAGCATGAAACATCAGAGAGAAAGGTCACCTCCAAAAGAAAATGCTCATCCTCCACCAAACGACACCAACTTATATGATATGACTAAATTAACAGAGGAAGAATTACGAATATGGATTGTTAGAAAGCTCAATGGAATTGAAGAGAAAATAGAATCCCAACATAGAGAAACCACAAGAACAATCCAAGAAACGAATGAGAAATTCCCCAAAGATATCGAGGTAATCCAGAAAAACCAACCAGAAATACTGGCAATGAAGGAAACATTCAACGAACTCCATAATACAGTGGAAAGCCTCAAAAACAGGATAGATCATGCAGAGGAAAGAATCTCAGAGCTTGAAGATTATGCATACACCCTAAACAAATCAGAGGAAGAAAGGGAGTGCAGAAACAAGAGAGAAAACCAAAGCTTACAGGAAGTGTGGGATTATGTAAAAAAAATTGAACCTCAGAGTGATAGGGATCCCAGAGGGGAAGAGGAACAATCACAAGGGCTGGTAAACTTATTTTATGGCATACTGGAGGAAAATATACCAGGCCTGGCCAGAAATCTTGATATCCAAATAAAAGAAGCACACAGAACTCCAGGGAGACTCAATATGAATAGGAAATCACCTCTTCATGTGATTATTAAGCTGACCAACGTAAATGTAAAAGAAGCAATCCTTCGTATAGCAAGGCGAAAACAACAAATAACCTATAAAAGAAAGCCTATCAGACTAACAGCAGACTTCTCATCTGAAACCTTACAAGCCAGGAGGGAATGGGTACCTATACTTAATCTGTTAAAACAGAATAAAGCCCAACCTAGAATTATTAATGTGGCAAAATTAAGTTTCATCTATGAAGGTGATATAAAGTCCTTCTCAGATAAGCAATCGCTGAAGGAATTTGCAAAGACTAGACCAGCCCTACAGGAAATTCTCAGACCTGCCATCCACAGTGAACAGGTCAATAGATAGCCCCCAAAGTAAAATCCTCAAAGTATCAAAGACTAGTCATCAAATCTCACGATGGCTCAAGGTCTAAGAAAAAGCAACACGGACTGCCGCTGGCGCGACTCACCAGGCACAATATCCTCGGTCTCCTCCATCTCGAGGGCGCATTCAACAAAACGTTCAAGGCTTGCATTTTGAGTTATATTATAATACAGCTGCCATCGCTGTTTGTTTCTTCATTTGAAATCAGATAAACAGTGCAGCTCTAGGATATACGAACTGAGGACTCATAGATCCAAAGCCAGGGATTTTTCTTTATGAAGAAGAAGAAACAGAAGACAGGTGAGAACCCTGGCTCTTAGGAATATGCCATCTGCCTACAAAAGAAAAGCTACAATATATTAGGAAGAAAAAATTGTGTTAGAAGATCCTAGTTCGGGGGGCGGAGCAAGATGGCGGACGAGAAACACCACCAGATAGAGCGTCTCTGCAAAAAAGAAAGCTTCTAGAAGATATTAGAAGAAAGAAGCAAGTAAACGACCATACATCGGACGGGGGTCGGGAGGAGGAGTGCCAGAGACTACGGGAGACTCCACAAGAGGAGGTTGCTGAGGAGAACTGGAAGGAGAAACCTCCGGAGCGAACGGTCTGGAGATCAGCGGCAAGGGTAGGTGGAGCGGTTAACTTCCCCTCCCTTGCATCCCAGACTGCTGGCGGGCTCCCCAGCGGTTGGAGAGACCAGCGGACAACAGTCCAGAGACGGCCACCGCCACTGAGCGGTGAGCCAGTAGTGGACGCGGCACCAGGCTCCCAACTCCCTCGGGGCCCCTCCCTGCCCACA
>VBSM01003162.1:1292919-1313171 GCA_008086735.1 Cheirogaleus medius
TGGACTTGTTTACCACAGGCGGGCCACCGGAACTCTACACCATCTTGTAATGGCATTGTCACCGCGCCTCACAGTATGAAGGATTGCTTCTTTCACATTTACTTTGGTCAGCTTAATAACCACATGACGAGGTGATTTTCTATTCATGTTGAGTCTCCCTGGAGTTCTGTGCGCTTCTTGAATTTGGATATCAAGATTTCTGGCCAGGCCCGGAATATTTTCCTCCAGTACACCGTAAAATAAGTTTTCCAACCCTTGTGATTGTTCCTCCTCCCCTCTGGAATCCCAATAAATCTGAGGTTCGAGTTTCTTACATAATCCCACCCTTCATGTAAGCTTTCATCTTGTGTCTTGTTTCTGTGATCCTTTTCTTCCTCTGACTTTTTCAGGGTGTAGGCATAAACTTCAAGCTCTGAGATTCTTTCCTCCGCATGATCTATCCTATTTTTGAGGCTTTCCACTCTATTATGGAGTTCCTTGAATGTTTCCTTATTTGCCAGAATTTCTGATTATTTTTTCTGGATTATCTCGATAACTTTGGAGAATTTTTTCATCCATTTCTTGGATTGTTTGTGTGATTTCTCTATGTTGGGAATCTATTTTCTCTTCAATTCCATTGAGCTTTCTAACAATACATATTCGGAATTCTTCCTCTGTTAGTTTAATCATATCATGCAAGTTGGTGTCAGTTGGTGGAGAATGAGTATTTTCTTTTGGAGGTGACTTTTCTCCTTGATCCTTCATGTTTCCTGTTATCTTTCGCTGGTTCTTCCTCATCTGGATATTTTGTTGAGTATCAGAGGTGCTGGAGCTTGATTATGAGCTGTGTTCTGGGGTTACAAAGGAATGAACCTTGCAAGAGCTGGGGTGTATGTGCTCTGGTCCTCTATCATCTAGGAGGAGTTTGAGCCTGTTGGGTTATCTTTGACCTGATGTCTTCACCTTCTGTTCACAGAGTTTTGTGTAATTGGGCCCCTTGTTTATATGCCCAAGGGATCGTTAACTCTAGTGTGATGGAGACTGGTTTCCACCCCTAGGTTGAAGTGGGAGGCACTGTGTAATGCTCTGGGTTTACTCTTTCTATTGTTATCTGTGGTTTGTGAGAAGGAGTCAGTTATCAATGTAACCCAAGATATTTGTATTGCACTCTCAGTCTCCAAATAAGATATGCAGGTATCTCAGTCTTAAGCATATGTCATGCCACTCCCAAGGGTTCCTAGAGTCCTCAGGAATGGCAGGCTACTTTGCAACTCCACCTTGTTAAGAAAGACTCTGACCTCTAGGCACAGATCACCAATGGCTGAATGCAGCAAAAAACCACCCAGGTTCAATCTTGTGAGACAGCTGCTGAACAAAACACCACTCTCCCCTTTCCGCCCCTTTAAACCCAGCTACCGAGGCCACTAGCTGGGTTAGGACAGAGGGGAGGTCTGCGACCATTTCCAGAACAGGCCTCTATAGCATTTCCAAGCTATGGGGTGGCAGCGGTGGTACAGGGAGGCGGCTGCTGGGTTTAGACCCTCCCCCACCTGTGACTGCTTCAGCGGAACGCTTTTAGATGAAAAAGTTGCCTTCTCTAGAAGTCCAAGTAGAACAGCCAATTTAGGACAGAGGGGATGCCTGTAAACTGTTTGCCCATGGCCCCCTGCAGTCTTTCCAAGCTACAGGGCAGCAGCGGTAGTGCTGGGAGATGGCTGCTGTGCTCAGATCCTCCTCCACCTGCGATGGCTTCAGCGGGAACACTGGGAGATCAAAAAATTGCCTTCTCTAGATGTCCAAGCAGAACACCTGGTTTAGGACAGAGGGGATGCCTGAAAACTGCTTCCCCGTGGCCCCCTGAAGCCTTTCCAAGCTCTGGGTTGCAGCGGTGGTGCTTGGAGTTGGCTGCTGGGTTTAGACCCTCCCCCACATGCGACCACTTCAGCAGAACACTGGGACATCAACAAGTTGCCTTCTCCAGAATCCCGAAAGGTTCAGGTGGTCTTGGGTAGACAGGATGCCTGAAAGACGCTTCCTGCATGTCCCTCCACTAGCTAGGGAGCGGCACAGCAGCACTGGGGAAGCGGCTGCTGAGTTCGGACCCTCCCCCACTCGCCACTGCTTCAGTGGAGCGCTGCCGAGAATTCAAAATGCTGCCTGCTCTGGACTCTACTCCACTCCACTCATCTGTCTGCACTACCACTTCTCACCAACTTCAGGCAATTTCCTGCCTGCATGGGTGTGGGGCTCGGTGGGGGAGGGATCATCTCCCTGTGCACAGCAGAAGCAATGCCTCCTCCGGCCGTCCCGCGGGGTGGCAGATGCGCAGACGCATTCCCTCCCTAATGTATACTTCTGACTCCCCGGATTTTGTGGAAGACTTTTTGGTTCACCTTTGATTATTGTCTATGTTTTCCATATCCCGGTGTCTCTCTGCAGTCTTGCGAAGCCGATCCAGTGTAAATGCAGATATCTTGCGTGTGGTTGTCTGCCCTCTTCACTTCTCACCCAGAGAGCAGAGAGCCAAAGGTCAGCCCTATTCCGCCATTTTCCCCCTGTTTTAGAAGACTAAGGATAGACACCCAATGCCTCCTGGCTTGTAATGTTTCAAATGAGAAGTCTGCTGTTAGTCTTACAGGCTTTCCTTTATAGGTCATTTGTTGCTTTCCTCTCGCTGTGTGGAGAATTACTTCCTTTGCATTTACCTTGGTCAGCCTAATAACCACTTGATGGGGTGATTGACTTTTCACATTGAGTCTTCTAGGAGTTCTGTGTTCTTCTTCTATCTGGATATCAAGTTTTCTGGCCAGGCCCGGCATATTTTCCTCCAGTATTCCATGAAATAATTTTCCAGCCCTTGTGAATGTTCCTCTTCCCATTCCGGAATCCCGATCAGTATGAGATTTGGCTTTTTTACATGATCCCACATTTCTTGTAAATTTTGGTCTTGTCTCTTGTTTCAGTTTTCCTTTTCTTCCTCTGATTTGTTTAGCTCATAGGCATCATCTTCAAGCTCTGAGATTCTTACTTCTGCATGACCATGTTCCTGTTGCTTTCCACTGTATTATGGAGTTCCTTGAATGTTTCCTTCATTGCCAGGATTTCTGTTTGGTTTTTATGTATTATTTAAATTTTTGGAGCATTTTGCATTCATTTCCTGAACAGTTCTTGTGGTTTCTCTATGTTGGGATTCTATTTTCTCTTCAATTCCATTGAGGTTTCTAATCATCCATGTTCAGAAATTTTCCTCCTTAAGTTTAATCATATCATGTAAGTTGGTGTCAGTTGGTGGAGATTGAGTATTTTCTTTTGGAGTTGACATTTCTCTCTATTCCTTTATGTTTCTTGTGACCTTTCAGTGGCTCTTTCTCATCTGGATGCTTTGTCAAGGACCAGAGGGCTGGGACTGGATTATGGGCTAAATTCTGGGATTCCACAGGAATAATCCTTGGCAGAGCTGAGGATATGTGCTCTGGTCCTGTATTGTCTTAGAGGAGTTTGAGCCTGTTGAGCTATCTTTGACCTGATGTCTTCACATTCTGTCTACAGAGTTTAGTGTGTTTGAGCCCCTTGTTTAGACACCCATGTGTTATATAACTCTTGTGAGAGCAAGTCCACTATCAACCACTAGGTTCAATTGGAAGCACTATGTTAGGCTCTGAGTTTACTCTCTCTTTTGTTACCTGTGGCTTGTGAGAAGGAGCCAGTTATCAAATATTTCAAGTCCTTTGTATTGTGCTCTAAGCCTCCAAATAGGATATGCATGTATCTCAATCTTTAGGGACTCTCCTGCCACTCCCAAGGGTTCCTAGAGTCTTGTTAATACTTTAGGAGGGGTGAGAGGCACATCAGGTATCAGTGAGACTTAGGGAGAACACTTCAGATGTTCCTTGATCATAGCTAGGAGGGAGCTGTTAATATGTTATTCAGAGATCTTGCATCACGCTTGCAGAGGATCTCCTGGTGGTGGGAATCAATTTTTGCAAGTGCTAAGGACTATGGTCAATATTTTCCTTCCCAAACCATAGGCCCATAAGTTGGCAACAATCTGGGTTCCAAAGGTAAGTCCTTGTGTTTTGAACTTATCAGATAATCAAAACCAATAGCTATATGTAGACATCACTCTGCCCCCTTTTGCTTAATTCCAAGGACCCACATATTCAAATTAGTCATATAGGGAAAACACATTTTCTCCTGTCTCCTGATCTTCCAAGGCTGAACCTGATTTGGGGGGTTGGGGAGGAGGCAAAGGGTGAGACTGCTGTAAGTCCCCAATGGGAAAAGTTTTTTTCTCTGTTTCCCTTCCCGCAGGGGTGGAGTCTGCCCTGTCAGAGGGGAAGAAAACCCACCACCCTGAGGGAAAGGTAATTCCTAGGGCTATCTTACGTCTCAGCCCAAGAAGTGGTTATTCTCGTTCCCCTACCCCTCCAAGGACATGGTTTGTCAAGCTGTAATGTGGCCTAAATCTCAGTGCTGTTGGAGAATCCCTTCCCAAGGCCACTCATGGTCCCAGTCCAGAAAGAGACCCGCCATGCTGCTTGGCCCCTGCAGGGATGAGGTCAGTCCCTTCTGCACAAAATCCCAGTCTCCTGGTCACCACCAAGGGTCGTCTTCAACCCTGACAGATCTCAGCCCAGGAAGCAGATTCCCTCACCCCTCTGCAATTCCCAGGAATGGGGCTTCCCCTTTGGCTGGAGGCACCAGCTATCAGGCCACAGTCAAAAGGTGAACACCCATCTCAGCTTGAAAGGCTATCCTGATAAGCTGCTAGAACTGCCTTTCAGATGCCAGCGGGGTGGTGGAAGTGAAGTGGAGGTAACAGTCTTGCAACATGGATTTGGGGTTGAACAGCCTCTTTCTCAACTCTGCCCTGGGGGCAGAGTCAGACCCTTTGGCATGAAGCACCCAGACCCAAGTCATAGGAGAGTGTGGGTGGTAATGTCTCCTCAGCTCACATCTGGAAAAGCAGCCTCCTACACAACTTTGCCTTGCCAAGATGGGCTCTGCTCTCTGGGCACAGATTGTAGGTGGCTGAGTGTGGTGGGAAACCACCCAGTTTCAATCTGGTGAGACAGCCGTGCAAACCACCACTCTTGTCTTTCTGCCACTTTAAACACAGAGTCTGAGCCCAAGCCACTGGAATGGGAAGACCTGGGGCACAGTTAGAGGAACAGATGGATTTCTCTCCCTATCTCCCTCTTCCAAAAGCCTGACCCATTCAGCAGTGTTAGAGCAGGGTGGAGGTCTGAGACCACTTCTTGAGCAGCCTTCCACAGCATTTCCAAGCTATGGAGTGGCAGCTGCCCGCACTCATAGCACCAGTGCGGGAGGCACCATTGGGGCAGAAAGCTGGATTGGGTTTGGTGGGCTTTCTCCACACCGCCTGAGCCCACTACTTCCCAAATTCACAGAGACACAACGCTTTAGGTTCAAGATCTACACTCTCTGTCTACCCAGCACCAGCCAAAACCTCAGCGATATCCAAGGGGAGAGGCTCCTTTAAGGTATACACTCCCCTTCCTGGCCCTGGAAGCATCCTGAAGTGAGATGGCAGACTCCACATTGGCCCTGCAGTACGGAGAAGCATCCACTGAGTTCAGACCTTCCCCCACCCGAAACTGACTTGGCAGAGTGCTCAGGAGAGTTCAAAATATTCCCTGCTCCAGTCTCTACTCCACACAGCTTGTCTGCCCATGCTAGAACTTCTCACCAACTTCAGGCACTTCCCTGCCTGCGTGGGTGTAGAGTTTGCTGGGGGAGTGATAGTCTCCCTGTGCAAGGCAGAACCAATGCCTCAGCCAGCTAGCTGGCCAGTCAATCCCCATGGCAGACGTGCTCCCTCCTTATTGTATATTTGCGACTCCCCAGGTTTTGTGGAAGATTATTCAATTCACCTTTGATTTTTGCCACTTTTTAAAATTATTATTCTCAGTGCTTCTCTGCAGGCTTGCAAAGCTGATCCTGTTGAAGTGCAGTTCACTCATGTGTGGTTGTCCACTTTCTTCACTTCCCACTCTGAGATCAGAGAGCCAGGAGGTCACCCCTAATCTGCCAATTTTTTTCTCTTGATAGTGTCTTTTGATAAGCAGAGTTTTTCATTTTCATGAATCCCAATTTACAAGATTTTTAAATTCATTTTAAAATGCACTTTTTAAAATCAAGGGTGTATGATAATTGCTATAGTCCAGGTGGCAGTTTTTACAGAGTTGTGATTGGTTATTTACATCAAACCTGATAATGAATATTCACGTTGTCTTCAATTGGGTTATATGCATTGTTCATACTACATGTATTAAATTTAATACATGTGCTTGGGATTTTCTTTCAAATATTTTAGCAAATTAAAAAAAGGTAGAGTCCTCTACATATTGATAACTGTTAAAATTGAAGGATCAATACATTATATCATTCTTTCTGCTTTGTGTTTGTTTCAAAATTTCTATGATTATCTACACACACACACATATATATATAATCTTCAAAAATATTGTAATATTCTTAAACATTGAACAGAAAAGGTATTGTATAAACACAAACAGGCACAGAAACAAAATAGCAGGATGTAAATTTGATATTAGTAAGGCAAATATATGGCACTGGAGAATTATCACAAGTTCATGTTTTCTTGTACTTCAACTGTCAAATTCTTTATAGGATGTAAGAATAAAGTAGATGAATAGATGTTATATTTTGTTGTTAAGATATGTGCAAAATGCTGTTGATCACAAATCAAGTAATGCAACCCAAAGAAGGGGAAACTGCCAAATTCCTCATAATAAATGAATTTCAAAGTACTGAGTGAGGAATTGTGTGATCATTTTACACATTCTGCAAGACTATTGTTATGGTATTGTGTCATAGCTGGATTGGCAATATTTTTCTTTCTTAGTGGTATATAAAACAATGGTGCTTCTTATAATCTATGAATATTTGTTTATTTATTTATTTATAGACAGAGTCTTGCTCTGTTGCCTGGACTACAGTGCCGTGGAATCAGTCTAGCTCATAGCGACCTCAAACTCCTAGGTTCAAGCAATTCTCTTGCCTAAGCCCCACGAGTAGCTGGGACTATAGGCACGCACCACCACGCCTGGCTAGTTTTTATATTTTTAGTTGCTTGGCTAATTGTTTCTACTTTTAGTAGAGAAGTGGTCTCACTCTTGCTCAGGCTGGTCTCAAATTTCTGACCTCAGGTGATCTCCTGACTCTGCCTCCCAGAGTGCTAGGATTACAGGCATGTGCAACTGCATCTGGCTGAAAATTTAGATTTAACGAAATATAGTAGTATCTACCTCATGAGGTTGTTGTGGAAATTTAATGAGTTCATGCACATGAAGC
Organism: Cheirogaleus medius; assembly: GCA_008086735.1. NCBI lineage: Eukaryota > Metazoa > Chordata > Mammalia > Primates > Cheirogaleidae > Cheirogaleus > Cheirogaleus medius. The sequence continues at coordinate 1,300,237 of VBSM01003162.1, forward strand.
TCTTAGCTCATTGCCTAGCATGTAGGAAGAATTAAATAATCATTAGCTAATATTTGTCAGAAATATCAGTATAAGTGCTTACAATTTACTAAGACTTTATATTAACTGAAAAACATATTTTTATGCCTACTTTATAGATGAGAAAACCCTGTCATACAGAGATTATTTTTCAAAGTCATGGATAGTAAGTGGCTGAGAAGGATTCGAAGACAGGAAAAATTTGTATGACTCTAAAATCCTTGAGTTTTCCCTTTCCATAATGATTCTTACAATATAAACTTGTATCTGTTTGAGGGCAAAGGAATGAAAATAATTTCTAAATGGAAGTCAACCATACACCAAGTAGTTATTGACTGTCTACTGCATCCTTGACCCCATTCTTGGTGCCACAGGGTGACAGGAGGAGAGTCAAGTCACATAGGTGCTCACTATCAAGCTCAAAAATGGACTTGCATGCAAAAAAGACACACTACTGAATGGTGTGACAGTGGGAGCAAAATCATTGGGATGGGGCTTCTAAACAGATTTGTCATAGTCTTGATCTCCAGCTTCTAGACCCAAGGGTTGGATGCCATTCCACTTACTATGACCCTGGGACAGCCTTTCAATTGCTCCTTATTACCATAATAAAATTTCAATTTGAATGCCCAAAATTGACCAATTCCATTCTCAGTCCAAATTCAAGACATCTCTGGTTTCCCTTCTTCTTTCTCCCTTGTCTTCCTTCAATACTCTCTGTTGCCCAGATAAGAGCAACACTAAGGTCTGAATTTTGGCCTTGTTATTCCAGTCTTTTTAGTAATCCCAGAGCCAGATGCTCTGTACATGTATAAATACACAACTTTTTTCTGTAATAGTTTTTTGACCGTTTGTATATTATGTGTAAAATGCTAAACTTAAGACATACTGAATTTCCAAAGAGAAATGATAAGAAAAGCTACCACTTCTTAAGTTCCTATTGTGGGCTTGTTGCATTATGTATATCATTTTTGAAATCCTCAACCCAAAAAAGATATTTTTGTCCCCATTTTATTGTTGAGGAAACTGAGGCTAAGACGCAGTAACTTTCCCAACGTTATATGGTTTCCATATTGTACAACTAGGATTCAAAACAGCCCTGCCTGATTCAAAAGTACATATTTTATCCATATCACCAATTTGTCCCTCATTACCTACTGGAGAAATATACCAAATTCACACAGGTGGAGATAAGGTGAATGTAAAACTTGTAACGAAAATTTATTAAAAGATTGATGTTATAAAAATGGCAGAGTAGAGAGTTCCAAAAATTGGTCCCTCCAATAAAGCAAAAATTAAGTAATCAAAAACTGACAGAATCTGCTTTTTTAGAATTATATAATCTAATCAAACACTTACAGGAACCCGAAGATTGCTTAATGAACAAAGAATCTCATATTTTGGTAACAGAGTATTGTGGCATTATTGCTTACCTACCTACCATCCCTCATCCCTCAGGTTGGTAGTGGCTATGGGTGTAGTAGCATGCATTCCTAGTGCACCCTGCTAGTGTAAGGGAGATAAATATGGACGCTATACTCCAAAAATATGTGCCTTTGTATTTTGACCTGTCTAGGGGTTTCCTGAAGAACTGGTACAGAGCTTGATCTTTGTTTCACATCTGCCTCCCCTTGGACTGGAGCAGCTTTATGGGTTGTATCCATTAAAAGCATTTAAAGATATATACCACGTGTAGCTGTCTTAAAGCAAGAGACAGCAGACTGGGGAAGCAGCCAATAAATCCTAAAGCCTGGAAATAGGCTAAGAAGAAAGATTCTTTGAGGATTAAGGGTCTTGAAAGGCTACTGAATATACCCGGGCTCCAAGAGTGCCAAATATATGCTCAGGCCTGGACACATGTTCAAATAGGAACTGAAAGGACCCTAAGCTTGCACCTTTGTCTGACTTTTGCACTCAGTATAAGCAGGAATTGAAAGCTAATTAGCGAAGGGAATCAGAAGATGGCTGACGAGAAAAACTGCAAGCCAGAGTGTCTCTGCAAGAAAGATAGATTTTAGAAGAAAGTGAAAAAAATAAAAGGCAGACTAACATAGATCGGATGAGGGTCTGAAGGAAGAGTGCCTGAAACTATAGGAGACTACACGGGAAGAAGTTGCAGAGAAGAACTAGAAGGAGAGAGGCCCCTGATAGGCTTGTAGACCAGCAACAAGAGTAGGCAGAGTGGTTAAATTTCCCCTCTCTTGCATCTTGGACTGCTGATAGGCTCCTGAGCGATTGGAGAGATATGCCATCATCAGCCTAGAGTTGGCCACCGCTAGTGAGCGGTGAGCCTCTTGCGGACAGGGCACCAGGCTCCCAGCTAACTCAGGGCACCTCCCAGCCCACAGACCCAAGCTGATCGGCAGGTGCCATATTGCTTCATTTCCCCCTTCCCCTTCCCTACCCATGGCTGCTGAAACAGACAATTTAGCCACCACCAGAAGGCATCTGCAGGGAATGAGACCTTTCCTTTTAGGGCCCTACAGCATACTGAGGGGTACTAAGACTGTGAGCTCCCTATCAAATGCCCTCCCAGGTGCTGCTTGCCTCCAGGAGAGAGTAGCAAATCCTGAAGCACAAAGATATCAATTTAGCTTGGGCACCCAGTTGGTGAGTTAAGACTAGCACTCCTCTCCCTGGCTGGGTCAGGGATTGATCTCCAGGGTAAAGAGGATAAGCCTGCAGACTAGATCCCATACACCCAGGTTTTGATCACATTACCATGAGGGAAAGAAGGGATATTTGTGAACAAGCTTACTGAGGTGTGCCTTCAGGGGCAGAATATCATGCTTTCGTGGCAACGCTCCTCCCAAGGGAAGGGCATGCACCCAGCCAAGGCTGCAATCTTGGGCAGAGAACCTCCTGGCCTGCATCACAGCCAGGGGAGATACACTTGCTTGAGGTCCTGCCTGTTAGCAGAGGACCAAGAGAAAAGGCAGAATAGGGGAGGGTGGAAAGGAGCCAGGCCTGCTCCAGACTGAAGGTCTCAGACAGCCCCAATTTCACACATAGACTTTTTGGCTGATGGGACCATTTAAGCACCTCCTTGGCAGCTTTGTCCAGAAGCAGATAACAGACCTTTGACCCCTGTGAACAGCATTCGTGGAACCTGAGGATGGTCTCAACTAACCCGGCTCTGCCCGGACTCAACCTTCCACCTGCCTACACTGAGGTGACAATAAGGATACATCTGGAAGTACCAGGCCCCACCAACCACCTGAAGCCCTAAAGTGCCTCTCCAGAGGAACAAGAACTGATTACAGGACTCCCCCCCCAAAAAAAAAAACACACTGAAGCCTGTTCTTCCCAGCAAGCACCACCTACTGACAGGGAGGTCATTCTGTACACACTTTTAGTGCATACACTGACTCATCATGAAGGATGTGGTCCAATCTCATGCACAAACATTGCCTACTGGCTCAGAGTCTAAACAAGACATATCATTATCCAAATAAAAATCTAAAGGTAAGAAGGAACAGAGGATCCAGATGGGAAGGAATCAACAAAAGGACTCTGGACATATGAAGAACCAAATGAAAAGCATACCACCAAAGGGAACACCAGCTCTCTAGCACTAGGTGTTAACCAAATTCAAACCACTAAAATTTCAGAAGAAGAATTGTGAACTTGGATTGTAAGAAAACTCAATGATATGCAAAAAAATATGGACAAGCAACACAAAGAAACCACAAAAAATGTCCAGGACTTCGAAGAATAATTAACTAAAAAAAATGAAATATTAAATATTCTTTGGGGGTTGGGGAGGTGGGAGTGGGTAAACTCACAAATAATGGATGCCATGAGCATTGTAGGGGAAAATGGCATACCTCAAATCATGGTTTGTGTTTGGCAAAGTCATAACAGGTAACCAGAATGTTTGTATGCCCATAATAAACTGAAATTAAAAACAAAACAAAAAAATAAAACCATGACAAAAAAGAAAAAGGAAAAATCAAACAGAGCTTCTGGAAATGAAAAATTCACTCAAGGAATTACAAAACATAGTGGAAAGCCTCAAGAGCACAGTAGATCAAACAGAAGAAAAGACTCTCAGAGATCGAGAATAACACTTTTCAATTAAATAAGTCAGTCATAGATATAGAGCAGAGAAATAAGACAAAAGACCAAAACCCACAAGAAATGTGGGATTATGTGAGGAGGGCTAATGTGAGAATCAGGGGCATCCCTGAGGGTGAAGAAGAAAATACACAAGGGCTGGATAATTTAATTGAGGATATAATAGAGGCAAATTCCCCAGGTCTTGCTAAAAATTTACATATCCAGGTACAAGAAGCTCAAAGGACTCCTAGGGTATTCATCACAAAAAAGAGGAGTCCACTACACACAGTCATCAGCCTGACCAAAATAACCACCAAAGAAGATGTCCTACAAGCTACAAGGTGAAAGAAGCAGGTAATCTACAAAGGAAAACTCTTCCAAATAACACCAGATTTCTCAACTGAAACCTTACAACAAGAAGAGACTGGGGCTCCATTCTCACCTTTTTGAAACAGAATAAGGCTCACCCTAGAATCTTGTACCCTGCAGAATTGTATTCTGTATACAAAGGAGAAATAAAGACCATTTCAGATAAGAAGACTGAGGGAATTCATCAAGGTGAGATCTGCCCTCCAGGAAGTACTCAAAACAGTGTTACACAGATCAGCATAATAAACACTCACAAATGTAAAATCATAAAAAAGCTAAAGGTCAAAGGCCAGATACCACAATGGCTCAAGAGAGAAAACAGAGCAACAAAGTTCAACTCAATAGAATGAACAGAAATCTATCCGACTTATCAATTCTGTCAATAAATGTTAATGGCTTGAACTGCCCACTAAAGACACATAGTCTGGCAGAATGGATAAATATACATAAGCCCAGTATCTGCTGTCTTCAGGAAACACATCTAACCCACAAGGATGCATTCAGATTCAAGGTAAAGGGATGGAAAACAATATGTTATGCAACTGGAAGCCAAAGAAAGCTGGCATGGAAGTTCTGATTTCAGACAACTTATTCTTTTATTTTATTTTATTTTATTTCAGCATATTATGGGGGTAAAAATATTACAGTTACGTGTATTGCCCATACCCCCCCCCCTCGAGGCAGAGCTTCAAGTGTGACCATCCCCCAAACATTGCACATCTCACTCATTATATTTGTATATACCCATGCCCTCCTCCCCCCTCCCACCTGCCTGACACCTGACAAATGTTATTCTTTATGTCCACTTAGGTGTTGATCTGTTAATACCAATTTGCTAGTGAGTACATGTGGTGCTTCTTTGTCCATTCTTGAGATACTTCACTTAGTAGAATGAGTTCCAGCTCTATCCAGGAAAATACAAGAGGTGCTATATCACCATTGTTTCTTAAAGCTGAATAGTACTCCATGGTATACATATACCACATTTTGTTAATCCACTCATGTATTGATAGGCACTTGGGTTGTTTCCACAACTTTGCAATTGTGAACTGTGCCACTATAAACATTCGAGTGCAGGTGTCATTTTCATAGGGTGACTTTTGTTCTTTTGGGTAGATGCCCAGTAATGAGATTACTGGATCAAATGGTAGATCTACTTGTATCGCTTTAAGGTATCTCCATATTGGTTTCTACAGAGGCTGAACTAGTTTGCAAACTAGTTCAACTTATTCTTTAAATCAACAAAAGTAATGAAAGACAAAGAGGGTCACTACATAATGGTGAAGGGCACAATTCAACAAGAAGGCATAACAGTTCTAAATAGTTAGTCACCTAACTCAGGTGCACCCACATTCATAAAGCAAATCCTACTTGATCTAAACAAAGTGATAAACAGCAACACCATAATAGTCAGAGACTTCAACACCCCTGTGACAGAACAAGTCAGATCCTCCATACAAAAATTTAACAAAGAGACTATCGACGTAAACATAACTCTAGAACAAATTGGTCTGACTGACATTTAGAGAACATTTTACCCCCAAACCACTGAATATATGGTTTTCTCATAAGCTCGTGGGACATTCTCTAAGATTGACCATATCATAGGCCACAAATGTTAGCTCAAAAAATTTTTTAAAAAATATCAATTATACCATGCACCTTCTCAGACCACAGTGGAATAAAATTAGAAATCGACTACAACAGTATTTTTAAGTCTACACAAAGTCATAGAAAATAAACAACCTTCTGCTGAATGATTATTTCATTATGGAGGAAATCAATATAGAAATAAAAAGATTCTTTGATGGGACACAGCGAAAGTAGGGTTGAAAAGAAAATTTATATCCATAAATGCCTACATCCAAAAGACAGAAAGATCACAAATCAACAATCTAATGAATCATCTCAAAGAACTGGAAAAAGATCAGCAAATTGACCCCAAACCCAGAGATTAAAATAAAAAACACAGATCAGGGTAGAACTAAAATAAATTGGTGACAAAACAATTACACATAAAATTAATAAAACATAAAGTTGATTCTTTGAAAAAATAAACAAAATTGACACACCTCTGGATAGATTAATGAGAATCAGAAAAGAAAGAACTCTAATAAGCTCCATCTGAAATGAAAAAGGATAAATTAAAACTGATGCCAGGGTAATACAAAATATCATCTATGAATACTATAAAAACATCTATGCACATAAATAGGAAAATGTGGAGGATATAGACAAATTATTAGAAACACACAGCTGCCCTAGGTTTAATCAGAAAGACATCAAATTCCTGAACAGACCAATATCAATTACCAAAATTCAAACAGCAATAAAAAACCTTCCTAAAAATAAAAGTTCTAGACCAGATGGTTTCACATTCAAATTTTTCCAGCCCACCAGAAACAACTGCTTCCTATCCTGCAGAAATTATTCCACAACATGGAGAAGGAAGGTATCCTCTCAAAAACATTTTATGAAGATGACACGACCTTGATACCCAAAGCAGGAAAGAATGCAACAAAAAAGAAAACTAAAGACCAATATCTCTTATGAATATAGATGCAAAAATTCTCAATTATATCCTAGTAAACCGAATTCAAGTGCTTAGGAAAACATAATCCATCACGACCAAGTGAGCTTGATCCCAGAGATGCAGGGTTGGTTCCACATTCGCAAGTCGATAAATGTAATTCACCACATAAATACAAGCAAAAACAAATACCATATTAACTCTCGACAGACACTGAGAAAGCATTCTACAAAATTCAACATCCTGTTATGATAATAACAATGAACAAAATAGGCACAGATGAGACTTACCTAAAAATGATGCAAGCCATAGATGACAAATACACAGCCAACATTATACTGAATGGGGAACAATTGAAAACATTTCCACTTAGAACTGGAACCAGCTATGTTGGCCAACATCACCACTTCTATTCAACATAGTGATGGAAGTCCTAACCAGAGCAATCAGCAAAGAGAAGAAAATCAAGGGCACCCAAACGGGGGCAAAAGAGGTCAAAAAAACTCTCTTTGTCATGATATTATCTTATATCTAGAAAATTCCAAAGATTCTCCCATAAGATGACTGGAATTGATAAAGAAATTCAGCAAAGTCTCAGGTTACAAAATCCATGTACAGAAACCAGTAACATTCCAATATGCCAATAATAGTCTAACTGAGAACCAAATCGAAGACTCAATACCCTTCACAATAGTAACAAACTAAATAAAGTACCTATGAACATATTTAACTAAGGTAGTAAAATATATCTACAGTGAGAACTACAAAGCATTGAGGAAAGAAATAGCATAGGACATAAACAGTTTGAAAACAATTCCATGCTCAAGGGTCAGCAGAATCAATATTGTTAAAATGTCTATACTACCCAAAGATATCTACAGATTCAAAGCAATCCCTATTAAAAAACCAACATCATTTTTCGCAGATATGGAAAAATAAATCTATGTTTCGTATAGAAGGAGAGAAGACCCCATATACCAAAAGGAATCTTAAGCAAAAAGAATAAATTGGGAGGCATAAATTTACCAGACTTCAAGCTATACAACAAGGATACAGTAACTAAAACAGCACAAGAACAGACACATAGAACAATGGAACAGAACTGAGAACTCAGACATAAAACCATCCTCACATAGCCATCTAATCATTGAGAAAGCAGAAAAAACACAAATGTGGGAAAGAATCCTTATTCAATAAATGTTTCTGGGGAAAATGGATACACACATGTAGAAGACTGAAACAGGATCCAAACCTTTCACCTCTAACAAAAATCAACTTACAGTGTATAACAGACCTAAACCTAAAAGAATTATAAAAGAATATGTTGGGAAATCTCTTATAAACATTGGCTTAGACAAATAATTTATGAAAAAGACCCCAAAAGCAATCACAGCAACAACAAAAATAAATAAATGTGACCTGATCAAATTAAAAAGCTTCTGCAAAGGACTTTATTTCTCCCTCATAGATGAAACTTAATTTTGCTGGATAAAGAATTCTGGGTTTGGCTTTGTTCTGTTTTAGAAGATTAAGGATAGGGACCCAATCCCTCCTGGCTTCTAAGGTTTCAGATGAGAAGTCTGCTATTAGTCTGATAGGCTTAAAATTATAGGTCATTTGCTGCTTTCGCCTCACAGCATGGAGAATTGTTTCCTTCACATTTACTTTGGTCAGCCTAACAAGCACGTGACAAGGTGATTGCTTTTTCACATTGAGTCTCCCAGGAGTTCTGTGTGCTTCTTGGATTTGGATATCAAGATTTCTAGCCAGGCCTGGCATATTTTCCTCCAGTATTCCGTGGAATAAATTTTCCAGCTCTTGTGAATACTCCTCTTCCCCTTCTGGAATCCCAATTAATCTGAGATTCAGTTTTTTAACATAATCCCACACTTCCTGTAAACTTTGGTCTTGTCTCTTGTTTCTGTGTTTCCTTTCTTCCTCTGATTTGTTTAGAGTATAGGCATAATCCTCGAGTTCTGATATTCTTTCCTCTGCATGGTCCATCCTGTTCCTTAGGCTTTCCACTGTATTATGGATATACTTGATTGTTTCCTTCATTGCCAGAATATCTGTTGGGATCTTCTGGATAATCTCAATTTCCCTGGAGAATCTTTCATGCATTTCCTGTATAGTTCTTCTGGTTTCTCTATGTTGTGATAATATTTTCTCTTCAATTCCATTTAGTTTTGTAGCAATCCATATTCGGAAATCTTCCTCCGTCAGCTTACTCAAATCATGTAAGTTGGTGTCAGACGATGGAGAATGAATATTTTGCTTTGGAGGTGACTTTTCTCTCTGCTCCTTCATGTTTCCTGTGAACTTTCACTGGTTCTTTCTCATCTGTTTGCTTTATCGAGGATCAGAGGTGATGGGGCTGTATTATGAGGTAAAATCTAGGATTCAGGAGGAACGATCCTTGGCCAATCCAGGGATATGTGCTCTGGACCTGTAATGTCAGAAGAGTTTGAGCGGCCAGAGGCCACTGATATATGGTCCTCTGAGAAATGAAATATTTCCCTTTTCTGTGTGACACCAGTGGAAATTGGGCTACTGCAGCTCCCCGAGGAGGGTCCATGGAGGGTCGCACTCACTCCACCACTATTTAGCCGGAAAAGCTGGAGCAGCTGGATATCCCTGACAGGTTGGGCCGAGGGGTGGAAAGTTTTTTCCCCCTTTTCACGTCCAGGCGTAGTTGGGTCCGCTGCAGACCCTTGGAGAGGATCCACGGAGGGTCACGCTCACTCTACCACTCTTTAGCCGGCAAGTCTGGAGCAGCTAGGGACCCCTGTTAGGGTCCGCCGAGGGCGGGGAGTTCTCTCTCTTTTGAGTGAGTAGGCATGGCTGGGTCTGCTGCAGACACTTGAGGAGGATCTGCAGAGTGTCGCGGTCCCACTACCACTCTTTAGCCAGCAAGTCTGGAGCAGCTGGGGACCCGTGACAGGTTCCGCCGAGGCGGGGGATTTCTGTCCCTTTTGAGTGAGCGGGCATGGCTAGGTGCGCTGCAGACCCTTGGGGAGGATCTGCGGAGGGTCGTGCTCACTCTACCACTCTTTAGGCGGCAAGTCTGGATTGGCTGGGGACCCCTGGCAGGTACTGCCAAGGAGGGGGAGCTCTCTCCCTTTTGAGTGAGTATCGTCTCCTATTCAACATAGTGCTTGAAGTCCTAGAGATAGCAATCAGACAAGAGAGGGGTATTAAAGGCATTCAAGTGGGGGCAGATGAAATCAAACTCTCACTCTTTGCCGATGATATGATATTATACCTAGAAAACCCCATGGACTCTTCCAGGAGACTCCTAGATTTGATAAAGGAATTTGGTAAAGTTTCAGGCTATAAAATCAATATACACAAATCAGAAGCATTCATATATGCCAAGAACCATCAAGTAGAAACCCAAATCAAAAACACAATACCCTTTATTATAGCCCCGAAGAAAATTAAATATCTAGGAGTATATTTAACGAAAGATACGAAAGATTAATACAAGGAGAACTACGAAACATTAAAAAAGGAAATTGCAAATGTTTTAAACAGATGGAAAAATCTACCTTATTCATGGATTGGTAGACTCAATATCGTTAAAATGTCAATATTACCTAAAGTGATCTACAGAATCAATGCAATCCCCATAAAATTACTATCAGCATTCTTTACAGAGTTCGAAAAAACAATTCTACTTTGAATGGAACCGGAAAAAACCTCGTATAGCCAAAGCAATCTTAAGTAAAAAGAACAAACTGGGAGGCATCAGTCTTCCTGACTTCAAGCTGTACTATAAAGCAATAATAGTTAAATCAGCCTGGGATTGGTCGAAGAACAGAAGCATCGATATCTGGAATAGATCTGAGATACCAGAGATGAAACCATCAGTATACAGTAACCTAATCTTTGATAAACCAGACAAAAATAAACAATGGGGAAGAGAATCTCTCTTCAAATAAATGGTGCTGGGAAAACTGTTAGCTATATGCAGAAGATTGAACCAGGATCCCTACCTCTCACCTCTCACAAAAATTCACTCAAGATGGATAACAGACTTAAACCTAAGGCATGATACCTTAAGAATCCTAGAAGAAGATGTTGGGAAAACCCTATCAGACATTGGTCTAGGCAAAGAATTTTTGAGGAAGATCCCCAAGGCAATCACTGCTGCATCAAAAATAAACAAATGGGATCTGATCAAATTAAAATCTTCTGCACAGCCAAGGAAACTATCATCAGAGCAAATAGACATCCCACAGAGTGGGAGAAAATATTTGCTCTCTTCACCACTGATAAAGGCCTAATAACAGGAATCTATCTATAACTTAAAAGAATTTACAAGAAAAAATAAAAAATCCCATCAAGAAATGGGCAACGGAAATGAACAGAAACTTCTCCAAAGAAGACAGAATAACAGCAAGCAAACATATAAAAAATGCTCATCATCTCTAATCATCAGAGAAATGCAAATCAAAACCACAATGAGATACCACCTAACCCTAGTTGAATGGCCTATATCAAGAAATCCCAGAACAACAAATGCTGGCGAGTATGTGGAGAGACAGGAACACTCTTAAACTGCTGGTGGTTCTGCAAATTAGTACTGCCTTTGTGGAAAAGAATTTGGAGATACCTCAAGCAGCTAGAAATATAAATACCATTTGACCCAGCAATAGCATTGTTGGGCATCTACCCAAAAGAGCATAAGTCATTCTATTATAAAGACATCTGCACCTGTATGTTTATGGCAGCATAATTCACTATTGAATGGTCATGGAAACAACCCAAGTGCCCATCAATTCATGAGTGGATAACTAAAATGTGGTATATGCTCACAATGGAATATTATTCAATTCTAAGAAACGACAGTAGCGGGGGCAGAGCAAGATGGCGGATGAGAAACACCGCCAGATAGAGCGTCTCTGCAGAAAAGAAAGCTTCTAGAAGATATTAGAAGAAAGAAGCAAGTAAACGACCATACATTGGACGGGGTTCGGAAGGAGGAGTGCCAGAGCCTACGGGAGACTCCACGAGAGGAGGTTGCGGAGGAGAACTGGAAGGAGAAACCTCCGGAGCGAACGGTCTGGAGATCAGCGGCAAGGGTAGGTGGAGCGGTAAACTTCCCCCTCCCTTGCATCCCAGACTGCTGGCAGGCTCCCCAGCGGTTGGAGAGACCTGCGGACACCAGTCCAGAGACGGCCGCCACCACTGAGCGGTGAGCCTATAGCGGACGCGGCACCAGGCTCCCAACTCCCTCGGGGCCCCTCCCTGCGCAAAGACCCGACCGCGCGGCAGGCGCCATATTGCTGCACTCTCCCCTCCCCCATCCCCGCCGCGGCTGCCGAGAGAGACAATATAGCCACAAGCTGGAGCCATCTCCAGGGAACGGGACCTTCCGTTTGGGGGCCCTACAGCTGTCTGAGGGGTACTCAGTTGGGGAGCTCCCTACCCGCCAGCCCTCCCAGCTGCTGCTGGCCTGGTGATTCCGGGAGCATGGGGCAGACCCTGAGGCTGAGAGACATTGACCCAGCTGGGGCACCCCATGGGGGAGTTAGGGCTGGCACTCCTCTCGCTGGTGGGTACAGAGATTGAACTCCGGGGCCTGGAGGTCAGACCTACGGACTAGATTCTGCGCACCCAGGTCTTACATTGCCCGGGGCACAGAAGGGATATTCGGAAGGAGCCTACTAAGTTCTAGAGGCTAAGAATTCCAAGATCAAGGCACTGGCAAGACTGGGAGGTGAAGAAGGTGACCGGAAGCACTCGAGGGGGTAGTTCTCCCACAGGATCAGCTCCAAAGAATTACAGGGAAGTTTCGAGGGACAGCAGTGCTGAGAAAAGGAGGAAAGTGATGCGGTGGATTTGCCGTGAAGTTCCGAGAATCCAAGTGGCGCAGCGGGGTTTGGAGTGCAAGTTGGCCGCACTCGGCGGCTAGCCAAACGGGACTGTGTGATCTGTGCCACAGCAGGTCGACTTC
>VBSM01003162.1:1332187-1344792 GCA_008086735.1 Cheirogaleus medius
GTTCACAATTTCAAAGTTGTGGAAACAACCCAGGTGCCCATCAATACATGAGTGTTTCAACAAATGTGGTATATGTATACCATGGAGTACTATTCGGCTTTAAGAAACAATGGTGATATAGCACCTCTTGTATACTCCTGGATACAGCTGGAACCCATTCTACTAAGTGAAGTATCTCAAGAATGGAAAAACAAGCACCATATGTACTCACCAGCAAATTGGTATTAACGGATCAACACCTAAGTGGACATGTAGGAATAACATTTGTCGGGTGTTGGGTGGGTGGGAGGGGGAGGAGGGGATGGGTATATACAAACATAATGAGTAAGATGTGCAACGTATGGGGGATGGTCATGCTTGAGGCTCTGCCTCGAGGGGGGATGGGGGCATGGGCAATATACATAACCATAATATTTGTACCCCCATAATATGCTGAAATTAAAAAAAAATTAAGAACACAGGCAAATGCAGAATACTCTATTACTGTAATGACTATGTGTAAATAACTTATATCTTTAGCATGAGGATTAAATGACAAAAATATTTAAAAGTAACATACAATTAATTAAGGGGTATGCAATATAAAAATAAATTTTAAGATAAAAATTCTAAATGCGGGAGACAAATGGAGTAAAAGTACAGACTTTTTGCAATCATTATTATGTTTTATCAGATTAAAATAACCTGTTATAAGATGTTTTTCATAAGTCTCTTGGTAAACATAAAGCCAAAAATCTGTAGTCAATACACTAAAAATAAGAACAAGTAACCATAACAAACTACTAGATAAAATTACTTAACCATAAATGCAGACAGCAAGAGATAAAGAAAGGGACAAGAGATCTACAAAACAACTAGAAAATATTTAACAAAATGGTAATAGTGAATTCTTACCTATCTGTAACTAACTTAAATGTCAATGGATTAAATTTTTCCCATTATCCAAAGTGAGGCGACACAAGATCAGGAAAATGGGCTCCACATGTACTTGCCATCAAATCGGTACTGACTGATTAAAACTATGGTGCTCAAATGGTGGTAGTGTTCACCAGGGATTCGGTGGGGGGAGGGTAGACCCACATCTTAGGGATGTGGTGAGCATTGTGGAGGGAAAGGGCATACCTCTAACCCTTTATAGGGAGAGGCAAAGATATAAATTGTAACCAAAATTTCAAAAAAAAAAACTTGTCGGGTGGCAGGCAGGTGGGAAGGGGGAGGAGGGGATGGGTGTATACCTACATAATGAGTGTGATGCGCACCACCTAGAGGATGGATGCACTAGAAGCTCTTACTCGGTGGGGGGGAGGGGTGGCAAGGGCAATATATTTAACCTTAACAATATTTGTATCCCCATAATATGATGAAATAAAAAATGTGAAGCAAATATAATAAAATCTGCCTAGTGGGGAAAAAAAAATTTCAACTAAAAGACAGAGAATCGCTCAGTGGATAAGAAAAACAAGATTCAATGCTATGCTACCTGGCAGGGACTCACTTTCCCTGTAAGGACACCCATAGACTAAAAGTGAAACATTGAGAAAGACATTCCATGGAAATGGTAACCAAAAGAGAGGAGGAGTGGCTATACTGTTGACTCTTGAACAACACAGGTTTGAATTGTCTGCATACACTTATAAATAGATTTTTTCGATAAATATATTGGAAATTTTTTTGAAATTTGTAACAATTTGAAAATAACTTGTGAATCAACTATGTAGCCTAGAAATATTAAAAAATTGGAAAAAGTTTAGTGTGTCATAATGCATAAAATATATGTAGATACTAGTCTATTTTAACATTTGCTACCAGAAAATACATACAAATTTATAATAAAAAGTTAAAATTTATCAAAACTTATGCACACAAAGACTTACCATACATAATGCCATTTACAGCTGAGATAAATGTAAAGATGCAGTATTATAATTATGTAAAATTAACTGCAGTGCATACTGTACAACTATAATAATTTCATATCCACTTCCTTTTGCTATTGTTGTATCCACTGAAAACTCTGTGTGACACTAATCATCTCTGAGTGAGCAGTTTGTCTCTTTAGTAAATTGTATATCATAGTTAAAAGTGATCTCTTGAAATTCTTGTGTATTTTTCATAATGTTTAGTGCAATATTGTAAACATTGAATAACACCATGGGACCCATAGGAAGTGCCACTAGTGATGCTGGAAGTGCTCCCAAGAAGCAGAGAAAAGTCATGACATTAAAAGAAAAAGTCAAATTGCTTAACATGCACTACAGATGAAGGTCTGCAGGTATGATTACCCACCATTTCAAGAAAAATGTACCTAGTTTAAGGAACACTGTGAAGAAATAAGAAAGGAGGAGAAGAAGGGAGAAGAAAGGAGAAGAAGAAGGAGGAGGAGGAGGAGAAGGAGAAGGAGGAAGAGGAGGTGGAAGAGGAGGAGAAGAAGAAGATTCATGAAGCTGCTGCTGCAGCTATTCAAACAGATGCAAAATCCTTGCATTTTTATGAAATATCTTTTTATTTTATGTTGAAAATGTGGCTTGTGAGTGCAGGAATTGCAGTAAGAAAGGTATACCTATAGACTGTAATATAATGCACAAGAAGTGAAGTTATAATATGGCAAATTAAAGAGAAAGGAAGGTTCAGTATCTAAGGCTGGAGGATTTACTGCCAGTAAAAGATGGATTTATAATTTTAAAAAGAGTTTTGTATTAATAAATGTAAACATAACAGGAGAAGCAGCATCTGCCAACCAAGAGAAAAAGACAAGTTCCCAGATGCCATTAATAAAATCACTGAGATGAAAGATATCTGTCTGAATAGGTTTTTAATACAAACAAGTGTCTCGTTCTGGGGAAAAATGCCACAAAGAACATCTATTAATAAAAGAGGAGTGAGAGAGGTAGGGGAGAGAGAGAGAGAGAGAGAGAGAGAGAGAGAGAGAGAGAGATATGAACACCAGGCTTAAAGGCAAGAAGAGATAGGCTAACCCTACTGTTTTGTGAAAATGCAGTCAGGCTATGATCAGGAATGCCTTTATATATAAAGATATTAAACCCAGAGCCTTCGAGGGAAACGATAAATGCCACTGATGGTCGTTTGGCTGTACAGCAAAGAAGTCTGCACAGTGAAAAACCTTGTTCTGGATAGGTTCCATTGATGCTTTCTTCCTGAATGCAAGAAGTACCTTGCCTGTAAAGGACTGCATTTTAAAGATATTTTTATATATTAGATAATGTCCCTGGCCACCCAGAACACCATTAATTCAACACCAGAGGCATAAAAGTGGTCTACTTGCCCACGAAGAGAACATCTTTAATTCAGCCTCTAGATCTGGGGTTCATAAGGATCTTTAAGGATCATTACACATAGTACACTGTGGAAAGTATTGTCAACACTATAAAAGAGAACTCCAACGGAATTCTTGAAAATTGAGAAAGGAAATTTTGGAATTGAAAATTTGGAAATGAAAATTTGGAAGGATTATACAATTTCAGATGTCATCATTGTTATGGAAAAAGCCATGAAAGCAATCAAGCCTGAAAAAAATAAATTCTTTCTGGAGAAAACTGTGTCCAAATGTTGTACACAACTTCACAGCTTTATGACAGAGCCAATAAACATAACAAGGAAAGAGATTATGGATATGGCAAAAAATGTGGCAGATGAAGTGTTTCAGGTTATGGAATTTGGAGAATTTCAATAGCTAATAGACACCACAGAATTAATAGAATATGACTTGATGAAGATAAGTGCTTCCAAACTAGTGCCAGATGATGAGCAAAGAGACATAGAAGAGGCCATGCCAGAAGACTAATTTTCATAAAACAATCTGACAGAAGTGTTCTGATTATTCAACACTACTTTCAGTTGCTTTTACACATGGACACTAAAACAAAAACAAATAATGGAAAAAGTATTGGTATTGAATAGAAACATTTTTAGAGAAATGCAAAATCAAAACCATCAGATAGAATTTATGATGTATTTCCACAAAGTTACACAAATGTGCTTGCCTCTGCCTCTCCTTCCATTTTCTCCATCTTTTCCATATCTATCATCTGGGAGACAGAAAAACCAACCCCTTCTCTTCTCCCTCCTCCTCAGCCTACTCAATGTGAAGATGACAAGGATGAACCCCTTTAGGATGATCTACTTCCGCTTAATGAATAGTAAATATATTTGTACTTGATTGTGATTCTCTTAATAACATATTATTTCCTCTAGCTTACTTCATTGTGAGAATATAGTATATAATACATACAACATACAAAATGTGTTATCAACTATTTAAGTTATTGGCAAACTGGATAATGGTAGGCTATTTGTACTTAAGTTTGGAGGGGTCAAAAGTTATACATGATTTTCAACTCTGCAGGATATCAATACTCCTAATATCTGTCTGCATTGCTTGAGGATCAACTGTACTTATATCTGACAAAATAGGCTTTGAGTCAAAAACTATAAAAAAAGAAAAAGAAGGTCATTAAATCATAAAATATGTATCAATACATCAAGAGAATATAACAATTGTAAATATATATGTAACCAATGTTAGAGAACCTAAACATATCAAGCAAATATTATTAGAAATGAAGGAAGAGAGAGATAGGCTGCAATCCACAATAGTTGGGGACTTTAACACCCTGCTTTCTACATTGGAAAGGTTATCCAAACAGAAAATCAATCAGGGAGCATCAGACTTAAACTAAACTCTAGACCAAATGGACATAACAAATATATACAAAACATTTCATCCAACAGATGCAAAATACACATTCTTCCCAATTGCATATGGAACATTCTCTAGGATACATTATATGTTAGGCCAGAAAACAAGAGTTTAAAATTTTAAGAAGATTGTTATCATTTCAGTATCTTTTTTTAAATTGAGTCAAGGTCTCACTCTGTCAACTAGGCTGGAGTGCAGTGACATCATTATAGATCACTGCACCCTTAAGTTCCTAGGCTCAATTGATCTTCCTGCCTCAGCCTTCCAAGTAGGTGGGACTACAGGTATGTGTCACCACAGCTGTGTAATTTCTTTATTTTGTGCAGAGATGAGGTTTCACTCTTATTCAGGCTGGTATCAAACTCCTGGCCACAAGTTATCCTCCCACCTTGGCCTCCCAAAGTGCTGGGATTACAGGCATGAGCCATCATGCCCAGCTTGAATATCTTTTTTGACCATGATGGTATAAAATTAGAAAACAATAACCCAAGAAACTTTTAAAAACTCACAAATACATTGAAACTAAACAAAATGCTCCTAAACAACCCATGTATGAATAAATAAATTAAAAAATTTCTTGAGACAAATAAAAATGACACTACAGCATACTAAAACCTATGGGATTTAGCAAACGTTGTTATAAAAGGGAAATTTATAGCAAATAAACATCCACACAAAAAAACCGAAGAAAGATATCAAATAAACAACCTAATTTTGCACCTCAAGTACTTAGAAGATCAAGAACCAGTGCAACCTAAAGTTAGTAAAAGTAAGGAAATAATAAAGACCAAAGCAGAAATAAATGAAATAGAGACTATAAAAGCAATAAAAAAGATCAATGAGACTAAGTTGGTTTTTTGAAAACATAAACAAAATTGGGAAACACTTAGCTAAACTAAGAAAAAAGAAAGCAAACTCAAATAAATAAACCAAAAATGAAAAAGAAAACACAACAACTGACATAACAAATACACAGGATCACAAAAGACTATTAGGAAAAATTATACACCAACTAATTGGATAATATGCAAGAAAGAGATACATTTCTTGACACATATAAACTACCAACGTTGAATTATAAAGAAATTGAAAATCTAAACAGACCAATACCTAGTAAGAACATTGAATCAGTAGTGAAACATCTCCAATCAAAGAAAAGCCCAGGACCAGATGACTTCACTGCTGAATTCTATCAAACATTTAAGAAAGAAGTAATATTTCTTCCAAACTCTTCCAAAAAACTGAAAAGGAGGAAATATTTTGAAGCCCATTTTATAAGACCACCATTGCCCTCATACCAAAGCCATACAAGTACACTACAAAAAAAGAAAAGAAAGAAAACTATAGGCCAAGATCCTTAATGAACATAGATGCAAAAATCTTCAACAATATACTCACAAATTCAACAAATGTTTAATTCAATTAATTAAACAACACATTAAAATGATTATTCACCATGATCAAGTGGGATTTATCCTAGAGACACAAGGATGGCTCAGCATACAAAAATCAATAAATGTGATACATCACAGTAAGAGAATGAAGGACAAAAACATGATTATTTCCATAGATGCATAAAAAGCACTTGAAAAAATCCAACATTCATTAATGATAAGAATTCTCAAAAAAATTAGGTGTAGAAGAACTGTACATCAACACAATGAAGGCCATATGTGACAAACTCACAACTAACATTATAGTAAATGGGGGAAAGTAGAATTTTTTTAAGATCTTGAAAAAGGCAAGGATGCTCACTCTTGGCACTTCTGTTCAACACAGTATTGGAAGTCCTTGCCAGAGCAATTAGGCAAGAAAAGAATGAAAGGCATACAAATTCAAAAGGAAGAAATTACATTGCCTTTGTTTGCAGATGGCATGATCTTATATATAGAAAACCCTAAAACTCCACTAAAAAAACCATTCGATCTAATCAACAAATTGAATAAAACTTCAGGATACAAAATTAACATACAAAAATCAGTAGTGTTTCCTTACAGGAACAGTGAATTATCCAAAAAAGAAATCAAGAAAGCAATCCTCATTCACAATAGCTATAAATAATAAAATAAAATACTTTGGAATAAATTTAATCAAGGAAGTGAAAGATCCCTACATTCAAAACTACAAAACAATGATGAAAGAAATTAAAGAAGACACAAATAAATGGAAACATATTCTGTGTTCTTAGATTGCAAAAAATAATATTGTAAAAAATATCCACAATACTCAAAACCAGGCGTCCTCAAACTACAGTCCGCGGGCCACATGCGGCCCACCGAGGACATTTATGCGGCCCTCCGGGTGTTTTTGCCCATTTTGTTTTTACTTCAAAATAAGATATGTGCAGTGTGCATAGGAATTTGTTCATAGTTTTTTTTAAAAAAACTATAATCCGGCCCTCCAACGGTCTGAGGGACAGTGAACTGGCCCCCTGTTTAAAAAGTTTGAGGACCCCTGCTCAAAACAATCTAATGATTCAATGCAAAAAAAAAATTAAAATAAAAATGCAAGAAAAGGCCAATGGCATTCTTCACAGAAATGTTTAAAAAATCTAAACTTTGAATGGAACCACAAAACATCACAAATAGTAAAAGCAATCTTGAGCAAATAGGACAAAGTTGGAGGCGTTACACTGCCTGACTTCAAAATATACTATAAAGCTATAGTAATAAAAACAATATGGTACTGGCTTAAAAATAGACACACAGAACAGTGAAACAGAATGGAGGGCCCAGAAATAAATCCACACATTTACAGACAACTTGTTTCAACAAAGGTTCCAAGAACACACAATGGAGGAAAGAACAGTTTCTTCAATAAATGGTGGTTGGGAAGAAAAATGGTGGAGTAAAGGTAACTTCCTGGATTCCTGTTCCCAGAGAAAGTGGCATAGATCTCAGTCTGCTACACATGAGTTGATCTCTCCCCTGCAGGAACAGCATTGTGAATCTGCAGAGTATCAGCGTGGAACACAAAAAAGGAAAAAAAAAAAGGTGAATGGGAGATAGGATTGTGAACTCTGGAGAGTGCTAAACAAACAATAGAAAATAGAGCATGGGATGGCTGTGCCCACCGGGCCAGTGAGTGAAGTGGGATCAGACCCAAAGGAGATCTTCTTGCTTCCCCACTGACCTCCACACCCATTCAGACAGGTACCTGCCTAAAATTGGTGCAAAATCAGGCAGGAGACGTTGGGCTCTGTGGACAGGAGACAATAGTGGGAAGCATCTTTAAATCCCCGAAGCCCTGTGCCAGGACTGCACTAAGAAGGGGAGGGACTGTCTGAGCTACTGCTGGAGGTAGTTAGGAGACAGGAGGCTTGCCTCTGGCACCCAGCAGGTCCAGACCAACAGAGCTGATCACTAAGTAGGGGACTCTAACCTGGAAACTAGCACAGGCAAATAGGCCCACTCAGGCTGCTTCAGGAAGAGCGAGAGCTCCTGCTGGACAGGCATGAGATTGTGGGAGGGCAACATAAAAGGGACAACAGGGCATCCTGATGACCCAGCTCCCTGATCTTGTACCTGCCAACTCCTGAACAGTCGCCCCCAGTGCTAGCAGTCTGCGGGCGGGTGGTCACCATTGTTGAGATCTACAACCCAGCTGCTGCAGTGTGATATGGTGTTGAGCTGCTCCCTTCCCCCAGGCCATGGACTCTTGAGACAATCTCCGCCCTTGAGTGACCTATGGTAAATTAACCAGACCTGTGTTGATGGGTGAATTCTGAACACTTCCCTAGTTATGGGAGGCTAACACCTGCGGGACTTACAGGTGCTAGGGTGCTGGGTAGACTGGGGCACCACCTAGGCTCCACCCATGGAGGTAGTTCTTTTGGCTGCCAAAAGTGAGGGCCCTGGTCATGGAACAAAAATTCCCCCAAGAGGACAAAACTGGATCCCTGAGAAACCCCTCCCATCAGGAGTAGCCCCCCAACTGTGGTAGAAGAACTCTGAACAACATATTAGTGGCTCACCCAAGAGTGGGATCAAGCAAACATAGAAGTGCACACATCCAGGCTAGTAGGCAGCACCTGTGATCTGCCTTTCTCCAATAACACCTACAGGAACAGAGAATACACAGGGCCTGATACTTTCCAAACAAAAACTGAAATGTGGGAAGCAAAAGCTGATTCAGATAGGAAGGACTCAGTGAAAGAACTATGGAAGTATGAAGCATCAAAAGGAAAGTACACTCCCAAAGAGGAACACCAGCTCTCAAGCAATGAACATTAAGCAAATCGAGAACATTAAAATGTCAGAAGAAGAATTTCAAACATGGATTGTAAGAAAACTCAATGATATGCCAGATACAAATACAAATGGATACAAATGATACAAAAGGATAAATAATAACACCATAATAGCTGGAGATTTTAACACCCTGATGACAGCACAGGACAGATCTCCCAAACAGGAAATTAACAAATAAATAATGGACTTAAACAGAACTCTAGATCATATGGGCCTGACTAACATTTACAGAACATTCTACCCAAAAACCACTGAATATACATTCTTCTCATCAGCTTATGGGAACATTGTCTAAGATTGACCATATCCTAAGACACAAAGCATGTCTCAAAAAATTTTAAAAAATAGAAATTATACCATGTATCTTTTCAAATCAGAGTAGAATAAAAGAATATACATACCCTAACAGGAACTCTTATTTCTACAGAAAGTTGTGGAAACTAAGCAACCTTCTGTTGAACGATTACTTCATAAATGAGGAAATCAAGATGGAAATCAAAAGATTCTTTAAACTAAATGACAAAGGAGACACAAGTTATCAAAATCTGTGGGACACAGCTAAAGCAGTCCTGAGAGGAAATTTTATCTCCATAAATGCCTATATCCAAAAGTCAGAAAGACACAAATAGACAACCTAATGTATCAACTCAAAGAGCTGGAAAAAGAAGAAAAGAACAACCCCAAAGTCAGCAGAAGAAGGCAAATCATTAACATCAAACCAGAACTAAATGAAATTGATAACAGGGAAACTATATGGAAGAGTAATAATACAAAAACATTGTTCTTCGAGAAAATAACCATATTAACATGCCTTTGGCTAGACTGAAGAGAGCAGAAAACAAAAATCTCTCATAAGCTCCATCAGGAACAATAAAGGAGAAATTACAACAGATGCCACAGAGATACAAGATATAATTTATGAATACAACAAAAAGCTTTATGCATACAAACTGGAAAATGTGGAGGAAATGGACACATTCTTAGAAAATACAGCCTCCCTAGGCTCAACCAGGAAGAAAGAGAATTACTGAACCCACCAATACCAAGTACTGAAATTGAAACAGCAATAAAAAATCTTCCTAAAAAGAAAAGTCCCAGACCAGATGGTTTCACAGCCGAATTTTACCACACCTACAAAGAAGAACTGGTGCCTATCCTGCAGAAATTATTCCACAACATCGAGAAGGATGGAATCCTCTCCAACACAGTTTATGATGCAAACATCACCCTGATACTAAAATCAGGAATGGATGCACCAAAAAAGAAACTACAGAACAATATCCCTTATGAAATTAGATGCAAAAATACTCAACAAAATCCTAGCAAACTGAACCCAGGTGCTTGTCAAGAAAATAATACATCACAACCAAGTGGGCTTCATCCCAGAGATGCAGGAATGGTTCAACATACACAAATATATAAATGTAATTCACCACATAAACAGAAGGAAAAACAAAGACCATATGATCCTCTCAATGGATGGATAAAAGCATTTGAAAAAAATCAAACACCCATTTACGATAAGAACCCTTAAAAAAAAGGCATACGTGGGGCTTCAATAAAGTCTCAGGGTACAAAATCAATAGACACAAATCAGAGGCATTCACATACGACAATAAAAGGCAAATTGAGAACCAAATCAAATACTCAATTCCCTTCAAAATAGCAACAAAAAAATAAAGTACCTAGGTATATATTTAACTAAGGAGGTAAAAGACCTCTACAGGAAGAACTATGAAACACTGAGGAAGGAAATAGCAGAGGACGTAAACACGTGGAAAACTATACCATGCTCGTTGGTCAGCAGAATCAACAATGTTAAAATTTATATACTACCCAAAGTCATCTACAGACTCAATGCAATCCACATTAAAATACCATCATCATTTTTCACAGATACAGAAAAAATAATTTTATGCTTCGTATGGAACCACAGAAGATCCCGTATAGCAAAAGAAATCTTAGGTAAAAAAACAAAGTGGGATGTATGAACTTATCAGACTTCAAAGTATACTACAAGGCTATCCTAATTAAAACCTCTTGTAACTGGCACAAGAACAGGGACATTGACCAGTGGAACAGTACAGAGAACCCAGATATAAAACTATCCTCATATAGCCATCTAATCTTTAACAAAGCAGAAAAATACCTACACTGGGGAACATAATTCTTTTTCAATAAATGGTGCTGTGAAATTTGGATAGCCACATGTAGAAGATTGAAACAGGATCCATACCTTTCAACTCTCACAAAAATCTACTCACACTGGGTAACAGACTTAAAACCAAGGTGTGAATCTATCAGAATTGCCGAGGGAAATGTTGGAAATACTCTTCTGGACATTGGCCTAGGCAAAGAATTTATGAAGAAGATCCCAAAGGCAATCACAGCAACAAGAAAAATAAATAAATGAGACCTGATCAAATTAGAAAGCTTCTGCACTGTCAAAGAAACTGTCACAAGAACACACAGACGACTTACAGAATGGGAGAAAATATTCACAGCTACGCATCCAATAAAGGGCTGATAAATAGAATCTATTTAGAACTCAGGAAAATGAGCCAGAAAAAAATCAAACAACCTTATCAAAAAGTGGGCAAAGGACATGAACAGAAACTTTTCAAAAGAAGACAGAATGGCTAAGAAACATGAAAAAATACTCAAGATCTCTAATAATCAAGGAAATGCAAATCAAAACCACAATGAGATATCACTTAGCTCCAGTGAAAATGGCCTTTATCAAAAAGTCCCAAAACAATAAAAGTTGCCATGGATGTGGAGAGATAGGGACACTCATACACTGTTGGTGGGACTGCAAACTAGTGCAACCTCTGGGGAAAGCAATATAGAGATACCTTAAAGAAATACAAGGATAATTTAAAATTTGTGAGTGTTTATTGTGCTGATCCGTGTGTAACACTGTTTTGAGTCCTTCCTGGAAGGCAGGTCTTGTCTTGATGAATTCCCTCAGTCTTTGCTTGTCTGAGAAGGTCTTTATTTCTCCTTCGTATATAAAATTCAGTTTTGCAAGGTACAAGGTTCAAGGCTAGGCATTATTCTATTTGAGAAGAGTGAGAATGGGGCCACAGTCTCTTCTTGCTGTTAAGGTCTCATTTGAGAATCTGCCGTTATTCGGATGGGTTTTTCTTTGTGGGTTACCTGCTTCTTTTGCCAAAGAGCTCATAGGAGGGCCTCTTTTTGGTTATTTTGGTCAGTCTGTTGACTGTGTGTCACGGTGTCTTCCTGTTTGCGATGAATCTCCCAAGGGTCCTATGAGTTTCTTGTACATGGATATTTAGATTTTTAGCAAGGCCTGGAAATTTTCCCCTATTATATCCTCAAATAGCTTATCCCTGCCTTGTGTATTTTCTTCCTCACCCTCAGGGATGCCTATGATTCTTTCATTAGGCCTCTTTACTTAATGCCACATTTCTTGTAGACTTTGTTCTTTTCTCTTATTTCTCTGCTGTATATCTGACTGACTTATTTAATTGACGTATGTTATCTTCAATCCCTGAGATTCATTCCTCTGTTTGATGTACCCTGTTCTTCATGCTTTCCACTGTGGTTTGGAATTCCTTGAATAAATTCTTCATTTCCAAAGTTCGGTTTGACTTTTCTTTTTTTTTTTTCCTTTT
>VBSM01003162.1:1344892-1361213 GCA_008086735.1 Cheirogaleus medius
TGGGAGATGTCTATTGCTAGGGAGCTCGTGTTCCCCTTTCTGGCTGTGCTTTCTTTTTGATTCTTCATACTTCCAGAGTTCTTTCACTGATTCTTTCACATATGGATAAGTTGTTGGGTTTTTTTAATTTCAGCATATTATGAGGGTACAAATGTCAAGATTACAGACATTACCCTTGTCTACCCTCTCCCATGAGTCAGATCTTGAAGCGTGTCCATCCCCCAGATGGTGTGCATCGCGTTCACTATGCATGTATATAATCATCCCCTCCACCCCTCTCCCACCTGCCCCACACCCGAGAAATATTTTTTTTTGTTTAACATTTTGGTTACGTTTTAGATCTTTCCCTCTCCCTAGAAAGCGTTAGAGGTTTGCCCTTCCCCTCCACAATGTTCACCGCATCCCTCAAATGTGGGACTACCCCTCCAACCCCTGAATCCCTGGAGAACACCACCACCCCTTGAGCACCATATTGTTAATCATTCAGTACCAATTTGAAGTCGAGTATATGTGGAGCCCATAATTCTGACCTTCTGTCACCTCACTTTGGATAATAGGGTGAAGCTCAATCCAGGATTATATAAGCATTACTAGCTCACTGTCATTTCTTAGAATTGAGTAATATTCCATTGTAAACATATACCAAATTTTAATAAGCCACTCATGAGTTGATGGACACTTGGGTTGTTTCCACATCCTTGCAATAGTGAATTGTCCTGCTTAAACATTCGGGTGCAAATGTATTTATAATAGAATGTCTTATGCTTTTCTGGGTAGATGCCTAATAATGTTATTGCTGGGTTGAATGGTATTTCTATTTTTAGCTCTTTGAGATATCTCCAAATTCTTTTCCACAAAGGTTGCAGTAATTTGCAGTCACACCAGCAGTGTAAAAGTGTTCCTGTCTCTCCACATCCTCACCAGCATTTGTTGTTTTGGGATTTCTTGATACAGGCCAATCTCACTTGGGTTAGATGATATCTCATTGTGGTTTGATTTGCATTTCTCTAATGATTTGCGATGTTGAGCATTTTTCAATATGTTTCCTGGCCATTATTCTGTCTTCTTTAGGAAAATTTCTTTTCATTTCCGTTGCTCGTTTTTTGATGGGGTTGTTTCATTTTACCTTGTTAATTTTTTTGAGTTCTAGATAGATTCTTGTTATTAGACCTTTCTCGGAAGTGTAGAGAGCAAATATTTTCTCCCATTCTATTCATTGATTCGTTGTCTATTTGTTCTAATGATAGTATCCTTGGCTGTGCAGAAGCTTTTTAATTTGATCAGTTCCCATGTGCTTATTTTTGTTGCTGCAGTAATTGCTCTGGGGGTCTTCTTCAAGCTTTATTTGCCTAGGCCAATGTCTGAGAGGGTTTTCCCAACCTCTTCTTCTAGGATTCTTAAGATTTCTTGCCTTAGTTTTAATCTGTTATCCATCTTGAGTGGATTTTTGTGAGAAGTGAGAGGTAGGGATCCTGATTCATACTTCTACATGTAGCTATCCAGTTTTTCCAGCACCATTTATTGAAGAGAGATTCTTTTCCCCATTGTATATTTTTCTCTGGTTTATCAAAGATTAGGTTACCATATGCCGATGGTTTCATCTCTGGTACCTCAGTACTATTCCTATTATCGATGGTTCTGTTCTTGTGCCAGTGACATACTGAGTTAATTATTATTGCTTTATGGTATAGCTGGAAGTCAGGAGGACTGATGCCTCCCAGTTTGTTCTTTTTACCTAAGATTGCTTTGTCTATACGAAGTTTTTTATGGTTCCATAAAAAGTGCAGAATTATGTTTTCAAGATCTGTAAAGAATGCTAGTGGTATTTTGTTGGGAATTGCATTAATTTTGTAGGTGACTTTAGGTAATATTGACATTTTATCAATATTGATTCTACCAATACATGAACAATTTACATTGTCCATCTGTTTAGATCTTCTACAATTTCTTTTTTTAGTGTTTCCTTCTTCTAATTTTAGAAGTCTTTCGTATCTTTAGTTAAATATATTCCTAGGTATTTAGTTTTCTTTGGGGTATAGTAAAAGATATTGTGTTTTTTATTTGAGTTTTGGCTTGACGGTTCTTGGCATATATGAATGCGTCTGATTTGTGTATATTGATTTTGTAACTTGAGACTTTACCAAATTCATTTATCAAGTCTAGGAGTCTCTTGGACAAATCCATGGGATTTTATAGGTATAATACCATATCATCAGCAAAGAGCCAGTGTTTTCTCTCATCTGCACCCACTTGGATTCCCTTAATATCTCTCTTTTCCCTGATTGCTATAGCTAGCACTTCGAGCACTATCTTGAACAGAAGAGGAGATAGTGGTCATGCTTGTCTAGTTCCAGATGGAAGTGGGAATAGTTTCAGTTTTACCCCATTGAGTATGCTATTGGCCATGGGTTTGTCATATATGGATTTGATAATTTTATGGCATAAGCCACCTATGCCTATTTTGTTAAGAGTTTTTATCATAAAGGTGTGTTAGACTTTGTCAAATGCTTTTTCTGCATCTATTGAGAGAATCATATGGTTTTTGTTTTTGTTTTTATTCATGAGGCGGATTGCATTTATAAATTTGTGTATGTTGAACCAGCATTGCATTCCTGGAATAAAGCCCACCTGGTCATGCTGAGTTATTTTTTTGATGTGCTGGTGAATTATGTTTCCTAAAATTTTGTTGAGGACTTTAGCATCTATATTCATGAGGGATATTGGTCTGTGATTTTCCTTTTTTGTTCCGTCCTTCGCTGGCTTTCATATCAAGGTGATATTAGCTTCGTAGAATGAGTTAGGCAGGATACCATCCTTCTCAGTGTTATGGAATAATTTATGTAGTATAGGTATGAGTTCATCTTTGCATGTTTGGTAAAACTCTGAAGTGTAGCCATTTGGCCCAGGACTTTTTCATTTGGGGAATTTGTTAACTACTACTCCAATTGTTAATTACTACTCCTGCACTTGTGATTGGTCTATTCAGGGAGGCTGCTACCTCCTGGATGAACTTAGGGAGGGTGTATGATTCCAGGAATTTATACATTTTTTCGTCGTTATTTAGTTTTGGGGCATATATTTTTTTATAGTAGTAAAAAAAATGTTATGTCTTTCTGCGGTGTCTGTTTTGAACTCTCCTTTTTCATTTCTTATTGAGTTTATTAGAGTCCTTTCCCTTTGGGTTCTTGTCAATCTAGCAAGAGGATTATCAATTTTGTTCATCTTTTCAAAAAACCAGTTTCTGGTATTGTTGATATTCCATATAATTCTCTTCTTCTCCATTTCATGTAGTTCTGCTTTGATCTTAGTTATTTCTTTTCTTCTACTAGGATTGGAATTGGTTTGCTCTTCTTTTTACAATTCCTTGAGTCTATTCATTAGGTGGTCAGTAAGCTTTCTGTTTTTTGGATTTGAGCATTTATTGCTATTAGTTTTCCTCTCAGGTATGCTTTTGCTGTATCCCTCAAGTTTTGGTAACATGTGACTCCGTTATCATTTTGGTCAAATAAACTCTTGATTACCCTCTGAATTTCCTCCTATACCCAATAATTCTTCAATAATAGATTGTTTAGTTTCCATGACTGTGTGAAGCGTTGAGTGTTTCTATAGGAATTGAACTCTGGTTTTATACCACTATGGTCAGAGAAGACACATTGTATAATTTCTATTCTATTGAATTTTTTGAGATCTGATTTGCAACCTAGTATGTGATCAGTTTTGGAGAAGGATCCATGGACAGCTGAGAAGAATGTAAATTCAACTTTATTTGGGTGGAATATTCTGTAGAGATCCGTCAGACCTATTTGATCAAGAGCTTTGTTTAAGCCCATTACTTCTTTGCTTATTTTCTGTTTGGAGGATTTATCCAGTTCATTCAATGGAGTGTTGAAGTCCCCTGCGACCATGGCAGTATTGTTTAACATGCTATTTAGATCAGACAAGGTTTGCTTTATGTAATTGGTGCTCCTACATTGGGTGCAATCTTTCCTGATTGCTATAGCTAGAATTTCTAGCCCTCTGTTGAATAGAAGAAGAGTGAGTGTGCATCCTTGTCTAGTTCCAGTTCGAAGTGTGAATGGTTTCAATTTTTCTCCATTCAATATGATATTAGCCATGGGTTTGTCATAAATGGTTTTGGTAATTTTAAGGTATGAGCCGCCTATGCCTACTTTGTTAAGAGTTTTTATCATAAAGATGTGTTGGACTTTGTCAAATGTTTTTCTGCATCTATAGCGAGAATCATATGGTCTTTGTTCTTCTTTTTATTTATGAGGTGAATTGCATTTATAGACTTGCACTTGTTGAAGCAGCCTTGCATCCCTGGAATAAAGCCCACCTGGCCACGATGAATTATTTTTTTTTATGTGCTGGTGAATTATGTTTCCTAAAATTTTGTTGAGGGTTTTTGCATCTATATTCATGAGGATTATTGGTCTGTAGTCCTCTTTTTTTATTGTGCCCTTTCCTGGCTTTGGTATCAAGGTGATATTGGCTTCGTAGAATGAGTAGTAAGGATACCGTCCTTCTCAATGTTGTGGAATAATTTCTGTAGCATGGGTATGAGTTCATCTTTGTATGTTTGGTAAAACTCTGAAGTGTAGCCATCTGGTCGGGACTTTTTCAATTGAGGAAGTTGTTAATTACTGCTCCAATTTCTGCACTTCAGATTGGTCTATTCAGGAATGCTCTTATCTCCTGGGTGAACTTAGGGAGGTTGTATGAATTCAGGAATTTGTCCATTTATTCATCGTTATGTAGTTTTGGGGCATATAGTTTTTTATAATAGTCAAACATAATGTTTTTTATTTCTGTGATGTCTGTTGTGACTTCTGCTTTTACATTTCTTATTGAGTTTATTAGAGTCCTTTACCTTTGAGTTCTTGTCAATCTTTCAAGAGGGCTATCAATTTTGTTTATCTTTTCTAAAAAGCAGCTTCTGGTTTTGTTAATCTTCCATATAATTCCCTTATTCAGCATTTGATTTATTTCTGCTTTGATCTTAGTTATTTCTTTTCATCTACTAGGATTGGAATTGGTTTGCTCTTCTTTTTACAATTCCTTGAGTTTATTAATTAGGTTGTCAGTATCTTATCTTTCTCTTTTTTGGATGTGAGCATTTATTGCTATTAGTTTTCCTCTCAAGTATGATATTGCTGTATCCCACAGGTTTTGGTAACATGTGTCTCCATTATCATTTTGGTAGAATAAACTGTTGATTTCCCTCTGAATTTCCTCATTGCCCAATAATTCTTCAATAGTAGACTGTTTAGTTTCCATGAGTTTGTGAAGTGTTGAGTGTTTCTATAGGAATTGGACTCTAGTTTTATAGCACTATGGTCAGAGAAGCACATGATATAATTTCTATTTTCTTGAATTTGTTGATATCTGATATGAGGCCTATATGGTGAATTTTGGAGAAGAATCCATGTGTAGCTGAGAAGAATGTAAATTCATGTTTATTTGGGTGGAATCAAGACCTTTGTTTAAGCCCATTATTTCTTTACTTATTTTATGTTTGCAGGATCTATCCAGTTCATTCAGTGGATTCTTGAAGGCCCCTGCTACTATGGCCATATTGTTTAGCATGCTATTTAGATCAGACAAGGTTTACTTTATGTAATTGCTTCTCCTGCATTAAGTGCATAAATATTAAGAATTGTTAAATATTCTTGTTTGATGTTCCTTTTCACCATTATGAAGTGGCCATCTTTATCCTTTTTTACTTTTGCTCTTTTAAAGCTTATGTTATCTGCAAATAATATAGCTACCCCTACTTCTTTTGACTTCCATTTTCCTGATTGATAGTTTTCCATCCCTTGACCTTCAGCCAGAAGGCATCTTTGTGGGTTAGATGTGTTTCTTGTAGACAGAATATACTAGGCTTGTGGATTTTTATCCACTCTTCCAGTCATTGTCTCTTCAGTGGAGCATTTGAAACATTTAAATTTATTGAGAGGATTGAAATTGGAGGAAGAATTCCATTCATATTGTTGGGTGAAGTCCTGTTGCTTTGACTTGCTCCTTGAGTCATCATGCAGTTCTAGTTCTAGCCTTTAATTCTTTGAAGATTTTAGTTTGAGGAGTGTCTATTACTCTGTTTGGTGTGGAAGGCAGATCTGAGAACTTCCTGTAGGGTTGGTCTGGTCTTTGCCAATTCCTTCAGTGATTGCTTTTCTGAAAAGGACGTTATTTCTCCCTCATAGATGAAACTTAATTTTGACAGATAAGGAATTCTAGGTTGAGTTTTATTCTGTTTTAGAAGATTAAGGATCTGCACCCAATCCCATCTGGCTTGTAAGATTTCAGATGAGAAGTCTGCTGTTATTCTGATAGGCTTTCCTTTATAGGTTATTTGCTGCTTTCGTTCACTGCATAGAGGATTTTTTCTTTCACATTTACATTGGTGAGCCTAATAATCACGTGAAGAGCTGATTTCCTTTTCACGTTGAATCTCCCAGGAGTTCTGTGTGCTTCTTGTATTTGGATATAAAGATTTCTATCCAGGCCTAGAATATTTTCCTCCAGTATTCCATGAAATAAGTTTTCCTGCCCTTGTGAATGTTCCTCTTCCCCATCCAGAATCTCGAACAATCTGAGATTTGGTTTTTTTACATAATCCCACACTTCTTGAAAACTTTGGTCTTGTCTCTTACT
This sequence comes from Cheirogaleus medius, assembly GCA_008086735.1. Taxonomy (NCBI): domain Eukaryota; kingdom Metazoa; phylum Chordata; class Mammalia; order Primates; family Cheirogaleidae; genus Cheirogaleus; species Cheirogaleus medius. Next base: position 1,351,547 of record VBSM01003162.1, read on the forward strand.
CCTGTGTTCCCTTTCTTCCTCTGATTTGTTTAGTGCATATGCATAATCTTCAAGCTCTGAGATTTTTCCTGTGCATGGTCCATCCTGTTCTTGATGCTTTCCACTGTATTATGGAGTTCCTTGATTTTTTCCTTCATTGCCACAATTTCTGTTTGGTTTTTCTGAATAATTTCAAATTCTTTGGAGCATATTTCATTCATTTCCTGAATTGTTCTTGTGGTTTCTCTATGTTGGGATTCTATTTTTCCTTCAATTCCATTGAGTGTTCTAGCAATGCATATTCTGAATTCTTCCTCTGTCAGTTTAATCATATCATGTAAGTTGCTATCAATTGATAAAGATCGAGTATTTTTTTTGGAGGTGACTTTTCTCTCTGCTCTTTCATGTTTCCTGTGATCTTTCATTGGTTCTTTCTCATCTGGGTGCTTTATCGAGGACTGGAGGTGCAAGGACTGGATTATGAGCTAAATTCTGGGATTCCAGGGGAATGATTCTTGGCAGTCTGGGAATATGTGGTCTGCACCTGTAATGTCTTAGAGGAATTTGAGCCTGTAGGGTTAATTTTGACTTGTTGTCTTCACCATCTTTTAATAGAGATTAATGAGATTGAATCCCTTGCTTAGACTCCCAGGAGTTATATCACTCTTGTGTGCGTGACTCCACTAACAACTACTAGTATGGGGTGGGAGGCACATTCCTGACCTATGAGGTTACTCTCTCTTTTTGTTGCTTGTGGTTTTCTTGGGGAGGTCTGTTATCAAGCTATTCTAATACCTATGTAATGATCTCTAAACCCCTAAGTGTGCTAAACTGAAATCTCAGTCATTGGGGAGTGTCGTGCCACTCCCAAAGGATCTTTGAGCCCTGTTACCTATTTAGCTGGGGTGAGTAAAGCAACAGGTAAGGGCAAGCCTAAGGGAGTATACTTCAGAGTTTTCTTGATCTGTGGCTGAGGGGGGCTGCTAAAAAGTTATTCAGAGATCCTTCACCGCTTATGTGGGGCAGCTCCTGGTGGGAGATGTGTTTTTGTGCAATTTCTAGGGATTCTGTTTGAGATTTTACTTCCCAGAACACAAGCCTGTAATTTGGCAATCTTCTGCTGAAAGAGGAAATCCTTCATAAACTATGAAATCAAGATGGAAATCAAAAGATTCTTTGACTAAATGACAAAGGTGACACAAGTTATCAAAACCTCGAGGACACAGCTAAAACAGTCCTGAGAGGAAAGTTTATTTCCGTAAATGCCCATATCAAAAAGTCGAAAAGATCACAAATCGACAACCTAATGATCATTTCAAAGAGCTGGAAAAAGAAGAACAGACCAACCTCAAATGCAGCAGAAGAACTGAACCATTAAGATCTAATCAGAACTAAATGAAATTAACAACAGGGAAACTATACGGAAGATTAATAAAACAAAAAGTTGGTTCTTTGAAAAAATAAACAAGATTGACACCTTTGGCTAGACTAACAAAAAGCAGAAAAGAAAAATCTCTAATAAACTCAAAAAGAACAATAAAGGAGAAATTACAGTGGATGCCACAGAGATACAAGATATAATTTATGAGTACTATAATAACCTCTATGCACACAAACTGGAAAATCTGGAGGAAATGGACAATTTCTTAGAAACATACAGCCTCTATAGTTCTCAGCCAGGAAGAAATAGAATTCCTGAACAGACCAATATCAAGTACTGAAATAGAAACAGCAATTAAACATCTTCCTAAAAAGAAAAGTCCTGGACCAGATTCTTTCACACCTGAATTTTACCACACCTACAAAGAAGAACTTGTGCCTATCATGCAGAAATTATTCCACAACATCAAGAAGGATGGAATCCTCCCCAACACATTTTATGAAGTGAACATAACCCTGATACCAAAATCTGGGATGCAACAAAAAAAGAAAGCTACACACCAATATCCCCTATGAATATACATGCAAAAATTCTCAACAAAATCCTAGCCCACCAAATCCAGGTGCTTGTCAAGAAAATAATCCATCACAACCAAGTGGGCTTCATCTCATGCATTTAGGGATGCTCAACATATGCAAATCTACAAATGTAATTCACCATATAAACAGAAGAAAAAACAAAGACCATATGATCCTCTCAATAGACGCAGAAAAAGCATTTGACAAAATTCAACACCTTTTTATGATAAGAATGCTCAACAAAATGGGCATAGATGGGACTTACCTAAAAATGATACAAGCCATATATGACAAACCCACAGCCAATATCATATTTAATGGGGAAAAATTGAAACCATTCCCACTTAGAACTAGAACAAGACAAGATTGCCCACTATATCCACTTCTATTCAACAAAGTACTGGAAGTCCTTGCTACAGCAATCAGACAAGAGAGTAGAATTAAGGGCGTCCAAATGGGAATAGAAGAGATCAAACTCTCATTCTTCACTGATGACATGATATTATACCTAGAAAACCCCAAGGATTCAACCAACAGACTCCTTGAATTGATAAACGAATTTGGTAAAGTATCATGATACAAAATCAATTCACAGAAATCAGAGGCATTCACATACGCCAACAACAGTAAAAGTGAGAATCAAATCAGAGACTCAATTCCCTTCAAAATAGCAACAAAGAAAATACAGTACCTAGGAATATATTTAATTAAGGAGGTAAAAGACCTCTACAGAGAGAACTATGAAACATCAGAGAAGGAAATAGCAGAGGATGTAAACAGGTGGAAGAATATACCATGCTCATGGGTCGGCAGAATCAACATTGTTAAAATGTCTATACCACCCAAAGTGACATACAGAGTCAATTCAATCCCTATTAAAATACCATCATCATTTTTCACAGACTTAGAAATAATAAATTTACAATTAGTATGGAACCAGAGAAGACCCCGTATAGCAAAATCAATCCTAGTCAATCAAAACAAAATAGGAGGTATCAATTTACCAGATTTCAAACTACACTACAAGGCTATAGCAATTAAAACAGCTTTTTATTGGCACAAGAACAGGGACATAGACAAGTGGAACAGGACAGAGAACCCAGATATAAAACCATCCTCATATAACCAACTAATCTTGGACAAATCAGACAAAAATATACACTGGAGAAAAGAATCCTTATTCAATAAATGGTGCTGGCAAAACTGGATAGCCTCATGTAGAAGACTGAAACAGGACCCACACCTTTCACCTCTCACAAAAATCAACTCACGCTGGGTAATAGACTTGAACCTTTGGTGTGAAACTATTAGAATTCTAGAGGAAAACGTTGGAAATACTTTGCTAGATATTGGCCTAGGCAAAGAATTCATGAAGAAGACCCCAAAGGCAATCACAGCAGCAACAAAAATAAATAAATGGGAACTGATCAAATAAAAAGCTTCTGCACAGCCAAAGAAACTGTCAAGAGAGCAAACAGACAACCCACCGAATGGGAGAAAATTTTCGCAAGCTACACATCCGATAAAGGGTTGATATTGAGAATCTATTCAGAACTCAGGAAAATCAGCAAGGAAAAATCAAACAACCCTATCAAAAATGGGCTAAGAACATGAACAGAAACTTTTCAAAAGAAGACAGAATAATGGCCAACAAACATATGAAAAAATGCTCAACATCTCTAATCATCAGGGAAATGCAAATCAAAACTGCAATGAGATATCACGTATTTCCAGTAACAATGGCCTTTATCAAAAAGTCCACAAACAATAAATGTTGGCGTGGATGTGGAGAGATAGGAACACTCCTACACTGCTGGTGGGACTGCAAACGAGTTCAGCCTCTGTGGAAAGTCATATGGAGATACCTTAAAGTGATACAATTTGATCTACCATTTGATCCAGCAATCCTATTACTGGGCATCTACCCAAAAGAACAAAAGTCACTCTATGAAATAGTCACCTGCACTCGAATGTTTATAGCAGCACAGTTCACAATTGCAAAGTTGTGGAAACAACCCAGGTGCCCATCAATACATAAGTAGATTAACATAATGTGGTATATGTATACCATGGAGTACTACTCAGCACTAAGAAACAATGGTGATATAGCACCTATTGTATATTCCTGGATACAGCTGGAACCCATTCTACCAAGTGAAGTATCTCAAGAATGGATAAACAAGCACCACATGTACTCACCAGCAAATTCGTATTAACAGATCAACACCTAAGTGCACATATAGGAATAACATTTGTCGGGTGTCGGATGGGTGGGAGGAGGGAGGAGGGAGGAGGGGATGGGTATATGCAAACATAATGAGATGTGCAACGTTTGGGAGATGGTCATGCTTGAGGCTTGCCTCAAGAGTGGAGGGGGGTATGGGCAATGTATGTAACTGTAATATTTGTACCCCCATAATATGCTGAAATAAAAAAAAGAAAATATAAAGAAAAAATAAAACAAAAAATAAAGAAGAGTCAAACCTAACTTCTGGTAATGAAGAATTTATTCAAGGAATTACAAAACACAGTGGAAAGCCTTATGAACAGGGTAGATCAAACAAAAGAAAGGATCTCGGAGCTTCAAAATAACATATTTTAATTAAATAAGTCAGACATAGAGATAGAGCAGAGAAATAAGAGAAAAGAGCAAAGCCTACAAGAAATGCAGGATTATATGAAGAAGCCTAACGTGAGAATCATAAACATCACACAAGGGTTGGATAACATATTTGAGGATATGATAGAGAAATATTTGCCACGCCTTGCTAAAAATCTAAATATCCAGATACAAGAAGCTCATAGGATCCCTGGAAGATTCATCACAAAAGGGAAGACACCATGACACATAGTCATCTGACTTATCAAAGTAACCACCAAAAAGGCCCTCCACAAGCTTAAAGGCAAAAGAAGCAGGTAACGTATAAAAGAAAACCCATCCAAATAATGGCAGTCTTCTCAACTGAAACTTTACAAACAAGAAGACATTGGGGACCCATTCTCAGTCTTCTGAAACAGAATACTGCCCAGCCTAGAATCTTATACCCTGCAAAACTAAGTTTTGTATACAAAGGAGAAATAAGGACATTCTCAGATGAGCAAAGGCTGAGGAAATTCATCAAAACAAGACCTGCCCTCCAGGAAGTACTCAAAACAGTGTTACACACAGATCAGCACAATAAACAGTCATGAATGTAAAATCACCCAAAAGCTAAAGGTCAAAGGGCAGATACCACAATGGCTCAAGAAAGAAAACAAAGCAGCACAGTTCAACTCAACAGCGTGAACAGAAATCTGCACCACTTATCAAATTCTCTCAATAAATGTGAATGGCTTGAACTGCCCATTAAAACACATACGCTGGCTGAATGGATAAATATACACAAGCCAAGTATCTTCTGTCTTCAGGAAACACATCTACCACACAATGATGCATTAACATTCAAGGTGAATGGATGGAAAACAATATCTCAACTAAACAAAGGCCAATAGAAATCTGGTGTGGTGGTTCTGATTTCAGAAAACTTAGTCTTCAAATCAAAAAAGTAATGAAAGGCAAAGATGCCACTATATAATGGTGAAGGGTACAGTTCAAACAAAAGTCATAACAATTCTAAATATTTATGCATCTAACTCAGGTGTACCCAGATTCATAAAGCAAATCCTTCTTAATCTAAGCAAAATGATAAATGGCAACACCATAATATCCAGAGATTTCAACACCCCTCTGAAAGAACAGCACAGATCCTACAAACAAAATATTAACAAACAAACAGTGCACTTAAACAGAACTCTAGAACAAATGGGCCTAACATTTACAGGACATTATACCACAAAACCACTGAATATACATTTTTCTCATTAGCTCATGGGAAATTCTCTAAGATTGACCACATCCAAGACTACAAAGCATGTCTCAAAAAATTTAAAAATCAGAAATTATACCGTGCATCTTCTCAGACCACAGTGAAATAAAATTAGAAATCAACTCAAACAGAAAATCTCATCTCTATACAAAGTAATGGATACTAATCAACCTTCTGCTGAGAGATTATTTCATTAATGAGGAAATCAAGAAGGAAATCAAAAGATCCTTTGAATTAAATGACAAAGGAGACACAAGTAATCAAAATCTGTGGGACACAACTAAAGCAGTCCGGAGATGAAATTTTATAGCCATAAACGCTTACATCTCAAAGACAGAAAGATCACTAATCAAAAATCTAATGAATCATCACAAATAACTGGAAAAGGATGGTCAAACCAACCCCAAACCCAGCAGAAGAAAATAAATAACAAAGATCAGAGCAGAACTAAATGAAATTGATAACAAAAACACTATATGCAATATTAATCAAACAAAAAGTTGTTTCTTTAAAAAAATAAACAAAATTGACACACCTCTGGGTAGATTAAAGAGAAGCAGAAAAGAAATAACTCAAACAAGCTCCTTCAGGAATGAAAATGGAGAAACTACTACTGATGCCACAGAAATATAAAATATCATCTATGAATACTATAAAAATTTCTGTGCACAGAAACTAGATAATGAGGAGGAAATGGACCAATTCCTGGAAACACACACCTTCCCTAGACTCAATCAAGAGAAATAGAATTCCTGAACAGACCAATATCCAGTATTGAAATTGAAACAGCAATAAAATACCTTCCTAAATAAAAGAGTCCAGGCCCAGACAGGTTCACACTCGAATTTTACCAGACCTACAAAGAAGAACTAGTGCCTATCCTGCAGCAATTATTCCATAACATTGAGAAGGAAGGAATCATCCACAACACATTTTATGAAGGCAACATCACCCTGGTGCCAAAACCTGGAAAGGACTCAACAAGAAAAGAAAACTACAGATCAATATCCCTTATGAATATAGATGCAAAAGTTCTCAACAACATCCTAGCAAACATAATTCAGGTGCTTATCAAAAAAATAATTCATCACGACCAAGTGGGCTTCATCTCTGAGATTCAGGGATGGTTGAACATATGGAAATTCATAAATGTAATTCACCACATAAATAGAAGCAAAACCAAAGACCATATCATCCTCTCAATAGATGGAAAAAAAGCATTTGACAAAATTCAACACCCTATTTGATAAGAATATTTAGCAATATAGGCATAGATGGGACTTACCTAAAAATGATACAAGCCATATATTACAAACCCATAGCAAACATACTGGTTGTGAAAAATTGAAAGCATTCCTGCTTAGATCTGGAAACACACAGGTTGCCCTTTATCAACACATTATTCAACATAGTGCTGGAAGTCCTAGCCAGAGCAATCAGACATGAGAACCAAATAAAGGGCATCCAAATGGGGGCAGAAAAGGTCAAACTATAGCTCCTTGTTGATGATATGATCCTATATCTAAAAATCTCCAAAGATTCTGCCATGAGACTCCTGGAATTTATGAAGAAATTCAGCAAAGTCTCAGGTTACAAAACCGATGTAAAGAAATCAAGAGCATTCCTATACTCCAACAACAGTCAAACTGAGAACCAAATCAAAGATTCAATATCCTTCACAATAGCAACAAAGAAAATATAATATCTAGGAATATATTTAACTAATAGGTGAAAGACCTCTACAGGGTGAACTATGAAACACTGAAGCAGGAAATAGCAGAGGAAGTAAACGGGTGGAAAACATACCATGGTCATTGGTCAGCAGAATCAAAATTGTTAAAATGTCTATACTACCCAGAGTGATCTACAGGGTCAATGCAATCCCTATTAAAATACCAACATCATTTTTCACAGATATAGAAAAAATAATTCTATGCTTCATATGGAGCCAAAGAAAGCTCTGTATAACAAAAGCAATCTTAAGCAAAAAGAACAAATTGGGAGGCATCAGTTTACCAGACTTCGAGCTATACTGCAATGCTATAGTAATTAAAACAGCACGTTAATGGTGCAAGAACAGAGACATAGACCAATGGAATGGAACTGAGAACCCAGATATAACACCAGCCTCATATAGCCATCTAATCTTTGACAAAGCAGACAAAAACATACACTGGGTGAAAGAATATTTATTTAATCAATGGTTCTGGGAAACTGGATAGCTCCATGTAGAAGACTGAAAAAGGATCTGCACTTTTCCGCTCTCACAAAAATCAACTCACTCTGGATAACAGACATAAACCTAAGTTGTGAAACTATAAAAATTCTAGAAGAAAATTTTGGAAAAACTCTTCTAGACATTGGCCTAGGCAAAGAATTTATGAAGAAGACCCCAAAGGCAATCACAGCAACAAAAATAAATAAATAAATGGGACCTGATCAAATTAGAAAGTTTCTGCATAGCCAAGGAAAGTATCACAGGACCAAACAGACCACCTAGAGAAGGGGTAAATATATTCATGTTACACATCCAAATAGGGCTGATAACTAGAATCTATTTAGAACTCAGGAAAATCAGCAGGAAAAAAATCAAACAGCCCTATCAAGGAGTGGGCAGAGGACAAGAAGAGAAATTTTTCAAAAGAAGATAGGCTAATAGCTGAGAAACATATGAAAAAATGCCCAACATCTCTAATCATCAGGGAAATGCAAATCAAAACCACAATGTGATATCACTTATCCCCAGTTACAATGGCCTTTATCAAGAAGTCCCAAAACAATAAATGTTGGTGTGGTTACAGAGAGACTGGAACATGCATACATTGCTGTTTGCACTGCAAACTAGTACAACCTCTGTGGAAAGCAATATGGCGATACCTCAAAGAGATATAAAAAGATCTACCATTTGATCCAGCAATCCCATTACTGGGCATCTACCCAAAAGAACAAAAGACATTCTATAAAAAAGACATCTGAACTAGAATGTTTATAGCAGTACAATTCACAATTGCAAAGATGTGGAAACAACCCAAGTGCCCATCAATACATGGGTGGATTAATAAAATGTGGTATATGTATACCATGGAGTTCTTCAGCCACAAAAAAACAGTGGTGATATAGCATCTCTTGTATTATCCTGGAGCGAGCTGGGAACCCATTCTACTAGGTGAAGTTTCCTAAGAAAGGAAAAAGAAACACTGCATGTACTCACCATCAAATTGGTTTTAACTGATCAACACTTAAGCGCACATATAGTGATAACGTCCATGGGGTTTCCGGCAGATGGGAGCGGGGAGAAGAGGGTGGGTATATACACACTCATTGGGTGCAGTGTGCACCATCTGGGGGATGCACACACTTGGGCTCTGACTCAGGTGGGGCAAGGGCAATATACATAGCCTCAACATTTGTACCCCCATGATATGCTGAAATTAAAAATTTTTCAAAAACATATAAATTTAATGGAAAGCAGAAAATAATACAAAGAATCAATGAAACAAAAAGTTGGTTCTTTGAAAAGATAAACAAAATCAATAAACCTATTGTTAAATTACCCAGGTGTAGAAGGGAAAGGACCCACATATGCTCAAGCAGGAATGAAAAAGGAGATATTACAACTAATATCACAGAAATAGAAAATATTATTATTATCCATGAATTCTATGAAAACCTCTATGCATGCAAGCTAGAAAAGGCAGAAGAAATTGGACAATTCCTGGAAACCTACAACCTCCCAAGCCTGAATCAAGAAGAAATGGAACTACTGAAACGAACAATAATGAGCAGTGACATCGAAGCTTTAATAAACTCCCACAGCCAATATCATACTAAATGGGGAAAAATTGAAAGCATTCCCACTTAGA
>VBSM01003162.1:1399729-1415116 GCA_008086735.1 Cheirogaleus medius
CAATATACGTAACCGTAATATTTGTACCCCATAATATGCTGAAATAAAAAAAAACTTTAAAAAATAGTCAAGTAATATGAATACTGAAATGTGTCCATTGAATTTCATGACATGGATGGCATTGATGGGCTTAACAAGAGCTGTTTTGGTGTAATGGTGAGGATAGAAGCCAGATTGGAATAGATTGAGGAGTGAATAAGAGTTAAGGAAACAGAATAACAAAATTTGGCTGTCAAAAAGAGAGAGGATGCTACTTGAGAAAGTATATGGAATTTGTGGGGGGAGTTTTCCCCTAAAGATGGGAAAGACTTAGGTGCTCCATGGAGGAAAAGGATGAAAGCTGGTAGTAAATTGTAGACTATGTAGAGGCAGGCATCTCTCTGTCTAGGCCCACAGTGTAAAAGCTTTATTCTACTGTATGATTTCAAATATATGACATTCTGCAAAAGGAAAAACCATGGAGACAGTAAAAATAACAGTGGTTGCCAGAGAACTGGATGGGAGAGAGGGAAGGAGAGATGAATATAGAGAGCACAGGGGATTTTAGAGCCGTGAAACTATTCTGTATGATACTATAATTGTGGATACATGTCATTATATATTTGTCAAAGCTCATAGAATGCACAACACAAAGAGCGAACTCTAATGAAAACTATGGACTTTAGTTATTAATAATAAAAAATGTATCAATATTGGCTCATCAATTATAGCAAATGTACCACACTAATGCAAGATGTTAATAATACAAGAAACTAGAGGGATTGTGGGCATATATGGGAACTCTGTACTTTTTCTATAAACCTAAAACTGCTGTAAAAACAGCAATTTTTAAAAATGTCCTTTGTCAAAGGCCTCATGGCAGATATGGGTATAGGTAGGCTCCTTCCTGTAATGTCTCTTTTCTTTGATCCATTCTGCCCCTTCTGCAGCTTAAAATCTTTGAAGATGACTTTCAGGAAGAGTTGCATAACAAACAGGTATAATATTTCAACACTTTCTGAAAAGTAAGTCATATGGCACCGACCCCATTCTGATACATCACTACAGTAGCCATGAAAAATCACTGGTCCCTTTCTCTTATATCTCCCCAACCAGCTCCTGTAGCTCATGGTGAGGCAACTGCAGTAAGCACTGTGACCAGCATGGCCACAAGCAGAATGAATAAAGGGGATATTATCCAAAGAAAGAGACAGAATTGTTTGCTTTATCTTAGAGTACTGCCCACTTTAACCTAGCCTGGATTATGTAACAATCCAAATACCTTGGAATGACATATATGGCCAATTTGAGCAGGGCTTTTAAATTTAGCCACATGGTGCTTTGTGGTAGTGAAGGAAGATCCACCATGCCTGTTGATAATAAGCCCCACCCTACTTCTCTATGTTGCAGCCTTACATAGAGTCAGGTAAGAGTAGCAGCAATGTTCTTATTCTCTAAACCCCACAGTCTCCTCCCCTGATTTAAAGCCAAATCTAAAAAGCTACAAGTAGAACTACCATTTGATCCAGCAATCCCATTACTGGGCATCTACCCAAAAGAACAAAAGACATTCTATAAAAGAGACATCTGCACTCGAACGTTTATAGCAGCACAATTCACAATTGCAAAGATGTGGAAACAATCCAAGTGCCCATCAATACATGAGTGGATTAATAAAATGTGGTATATGTATACCATGGAGTATACATGCTATAAGAAACAATGGTGATTGTAAATATAATCTATATTATAGGGGACATTCCTATAGTGCAACAGTTATCCAATTCAACCTCTCATATTTTTGGAGAGGTTGTAAATATATTTAGATTGTTTTCTACTCTGTTATTTCGTTATTTTTGTTCCCCCTTTTTTTGTCCTTTTGGTGTTTTTTTTCCATGTAGCTTAAATTTATTATATATATTCAAATAATCACTGTGTTACAAAAATTTGAAGCTGAAACTTTTCCCTGATGAACATATGGAATACTTTCAATGTGTACTTTCCCAAGACTCTATTTAGAATAGCTGATGTTCATAAGTTATGAACAGCCTGAACTTCTCATTTGTGGTATAGTTATTTTTGGGTTTGGGGATCAAGATCTTATTTGTCTCATCAAGCTGGACAGCATACTATCTTTTTCTACATTTTGAAATAGTATAATATAGGATTAACTTTCCTTGAAACAGCTGGAAAAAATTCATCAGGGTCTATTTGTAATATAGAGACATGTGGAATTTCTTAGTAACATTTTCCTATAGTCTTCCTTTCTTAATGATTTATTCCTATTCTCAAGCTGCACTGTCTGATATGGCTATATTCATTTAAATTTAATTAAAATTAAATAAAAAATTCATTTGCTTAATTTCACTAGTCACATTTCAATTGTTCAACAGCCATATTGGCTACCATATTGAACAGCACAGATATAGAGAACATTTCCATCACAGGAAATTCTATTGGGCATTGCTGTCTTAGAGCAAGTTTGTATAGCAGGTATAGGTGAGGTTGGTTTGAAATCAGAAGAACTGGATTTGAGTCTCAATAATACTCTTCCCTAATTCTGTGACTTACGATAACTCCCAATTTCTTTGATCCTCACTTGCCTTATCTATAAAAACTGTGCTATTACTTCCCTATCCATTTCACAAGATTGTTGGGAAGAACAAAAAAGACAACATATTAGAAACTAATTTGAAAATTATAAAATACATTTACAAGATAGAATTCTAAGTTTGGAGGGTTCCATATGTAAGAATGTTTAGATCCTGTGCCTGGCACATATTGTCAAATCAGTATACATTAGCTGTTACTATTGTTGTAGGAATTCAGCCAATAAATATTAAGGACATGTACAAGGCTGAAAATAAGTCTAAGGAGTTATCTGTGGGGAGTTAGCTACGCTCCCAGCAAAGATCAGGTCCCTTTGGCAGGGGTTGTCACAAAGGATAAGGAAAATAATAGAAAACAGAAAATAATAGAATATAGAAATAAAAGAATACACAGAGATGACAGTACAGTTTTATAAAGTATAGATTTTATAATAGTTGGGAGATCAGGAAACCTCCAGCATTCCGGTGAGCTGTGAGGCCCCGAGTGAAGTTTCACATCAGTATTTATTGGTACAGTGATCGGTTGCCAGGGGTAACAGATTTACATAATAACAGGTAGTTCGTTTTAGGTTAAGGCTCCCAAAAAGCTTCTAGAGATCCCTTAATTAACTCTATGTGAGCAAACTGTTACAAAATCTTTCTAAGACAAACTTCTAAGTTCTAAGATAAAGCTATCACTTAGCAGAAAGGCTAAACAGAAATATAGTGGCTCTATTATTTCTTTATCTAGTTTTTGTTGATTGAGACAGGTAGTCAGGAGTGAAGCAGGAACTGTCCCTTAGGCTAACTGGTTTTAACCGCAGGTGTCTGTCTGTCAGGCAGGCACTCTTTGATCAGTTCCTATTCTGTGGTTTCATGCATGCCAAGCTTTGTCATACAAAACAGGCAAAAGCCCACAGGTTTAAGACACAGCCTGACCTCGGAAAGCAGCTGCCACTGATCTGTGAGATGCCTTCCTGAGGCGAGGCAGTTTTGTTTTGTTTTGTTTAAGAGTTAATAAATTCACACTTTTAATTGCTTCACAGGGACATTAGGTAAAGCTGGAATTTTGTTTTATTTTGACTATGTGGTAGTGAAGAATACAATGATTAAGCATGAACTTCTCTCAGTTGTTCACACGAATCACTACAAAGTGATCTCAATGGCAAAGCTGAGCTCCACAAGGGGCATGAATGGACTTTGGGGAAGATATACTCTTTATCTTGATCGTGAAGATAGTTTTAGGGATATATACATATGTCAAAACTCATCAGATTATACACTATAAATATGTGCAGCTTACCATATGCCAATTATACCTCAATAAAGATGTTTAAAGAATGAATGAAGTAAATTTAGAAAAGTAGCCATTTGGGACATTAAAAAAGCAGGTATGTTTACGTATCACTTTGCGAGGCAGCTTTTGATATGTGAACTAAGACGTTCACATATTCCTTCAGGGCAAAGCCCTGCAAAACTCCTGAAACCATTTCTGTCTCTATATTATAGGGGACATTTCTATAGTGCAACAGTTATCCAATTCAACCTCTCATATTTTTGGAGAAATGAGAATACAGTCATGTGTCTGTGTCACTTATGTGGAGATATGTGCTGAGAAATGCATTGGGCAATACCATGTGTGGACATCATGGTGTACTTACACAAACCTAGATGGTATAATCTACTACAAAAGTAGGCTATATGGTATAGTTTATTGCTCCTACATTATTAACCTGTACACCTGGTCACTGTATTGAATATGATAGGTGATTATAACATAAGTATTTGTGTATCTAAACATAGAAAAGGTAATGTGTCACACTACAATATGACAATGGCTACGACTCACTTTTCAGCTACATTATGATTTTATGGGACCACTATCATATATGTGGTCTGTTGTTGACCAAAACATCATTATGCAGTGGATGACTGTACATCTTCCTAGCTTACCATGTGCAAAATCCCTAACTCTTGTTTTCTTCAAGCCAGGTTCTCCCTCAGCATTTTCAGTCTCAGCCACTTTCAGTAAGCCAAAAACCTTGATGTTATCTGATTCATCTTTATCTTATATGCTTCATTAAGAAATCCTGTTGGCTCTACCTTATAAACTTAACCAGACTCCTCCTACTTCTCATCGCTTCCACTGCTACCATTCTGGCCAAGCCACCATCATCTTTCACTTATTACTATAATAACCTCTTCACTCTTTTACTATCACTTTCCCCCTTCACTGTTTTAATTTTCTTCATAGCACTTATCTCTCCTAATATAGTATGTTTACTTAATTGGTTAGTGTCTGTCTCCCCTTACTAGAATATAAGCTACATGACCACAATGGCTTTTTGTTCACTCCTGTATCCTGGGCTCCAAAAACAGTGTCTGAAACAGACTAGGTATTGAATAAAAAGTATCTTTTGACTAAATTAATGAGGTCAGAAATTTCATTAGTGAGGACTACAGGAGGATTCTGGCAACTTTCCTGTTTCATAAGGAAGAGTCAGGAATTTGAGTGGGAAGTCATAACCTGGCCTATGCAAAGAATTGTTATGGGAGACCTAAATACGTTACATACTTTCTCCCTCCTATTTTGAAATGGCCCCAGAGAAGTAGAGGCTGTAACTGCTCGCAATAGTTGAATTCAGGGGCAAAACCCCTAAATGTTTTAAAAGAAAAACTGCTTAAGTTTTGCCTAAATCCTTCAAGCTGGAGGGTTTTTTGCCTAATAATGATACATGCCAAATCATGACTCATACTGGTCACATAATAGCCTCCTGTTCAGTTGCTCTTTTCATTTTCCTAGATGATAAAGAATCTGAACATCTACTTAAAATTCCCCTCCTGCAGAAATTCCCCTGCTCATAATTTTACCAATTTTATGTTGATAAAATTAGTCCCAAAATTCTTTAAAGAGTTGAGATTTTTAGTCTACATGATGTAGCCTATCCAAAAAACATGTTCTTTGCTGCTCAGTGAAAATTCTACTTATCCCTCAACTGGGGATAATAAACTAAGATGGGAAAAGGTGGGAGACTGTGGTATGGAATAAGTTTCTTTATTACATAGAGACAGGATAAATGAGATGAGTTTACTGTGTTGTACATTCCCTAAATGCTTTTGTGTTCTGTTATCCCGTGAATGGAAACTGAAAAGGTTAGGGCTTTGAGTAATTCTAGTTATTGCTGTCACACTCCATTTCTCACAGTTCACAATGTTTCATTTTTCCTTGAGAGATAAAGTTTAATACAATTTTCAGCTTGAAAAAGATTTTAATACTGCTTGACTACAATAATGAAGGTATATCTCATTAGATGTTATGGAATATATAAATTAACCACTTCCGGAACTCGGTCATATCTATTTTTTCTCCACTTTTTATTCATCCCTTTTCCAGCTGTATCCTGAAACAGACTTTCAATATACCTCAGGCCTGGATTACGACCAGGGCTTCTCCAACTGCCATTTAATTTTCTTTCAAAACTGCTTTCACATAATTCCCCTGCTCAAAAGCCTACAATGCTTTCCTATTTCTTATCACATTTAGATATCATATATATAAACTCCTCTGCCTAGCTTTTAGCTATAATATGGCTCTGTCCTTCCCATCCAAGTTGATTTTGTACTCTTTCCCAACCAACAGGTCCCTTTTGCCTAAGATAACTGTGGAATTCCTTTGCCCTGAGGGAAAAGTTGAAGAAACAAGGAAAAGACAAAGAGGCACTGAAATCTCTAACATCAAAAGTTTATTAACAATTGAAGTTAAGGAATATTTTGAATGCATGCTGAAAAAACAGTAATACTCCAAACTTACAGGTTACTTACTATCTGATAAGCAATACAAGACGATGCTGAGAAAGGTTTTGGCATACACAACTATTGGAAACAGGTCATCAGAACACTTAAACATTATTAGAATCTTGTTATCAGAACACTGACATGTCACCAACTTTTATGTTATAACAATTTCATGAACAATTCATCTTCTAACTCCTCAATGGCTATTTAAGCAAATAGTATTCAAGGTTAAACATTAAGACTGGGGAGTAGAGAAGAAATACATGAAGAAATATACAAATGGTAAGTATCACAACATTTCAGAGCCTACATACATGAATACAACATTAAGAAACAGTGTTTTTGTTGTGTGAAACAATATTCAGCACCGTCTAACGCATGAGAAGACACTGCTTTGGTCCATCCACTCTTTCCAGCTTTTCAAAATGTTTCCTGGCATTGCGAATGTTGATCAGAGTAGCTGCAGAAGCTGAGGGAGTGGGTGGGGAGACACCAGAAAAATAAGTATGGGCAGCCAAAAGAATGCCTGACTAATAAAAACAAATAAGCAGAAGAGAGCCAAATCCCTCAATGTATGTCACAGAAAACATACAGGTCCCAAGTTATCAAGATTTAATTTTTCTGAATAAGCAGAAGATTTGTTCATATTCTAAACACAAAATTTCCAAAATAAATTTCCAAAATCTTCTGGTTTGGAGCTAATAACATAAAAACCATGATCTTATGTTATATTTTAATAATAACCTAAAGTAGGAAAAGACAGTGAGAAATAATTTAAACTTCTGGGACCATTCTAAAAATACTGCAAGAGCCTTTATTTCAATGGTTGGGTAGCCATGGCTATTATCGTATAGAAGCACCAAACACTTTCTTTCATGCCCATAACAGAAATATGGAAATCTGGTACACAGGAATATGCAATGACATATAAAATGGTTCTGCATTTAATAGTTTATATTGACTGGTCTTTTTGTTTTTATTTCAGGATAGTATGGGGGTACAAACATTTTGGTTACATGTTATGACCCTGCCTCACCAAAGCCAGGATTAGAGGCGTGCCCTTCCCCCATACGAGTCCATTAGTTGTGAGTTAAAAATATACATTATATGGAGCATAAATCATGAATTTGGGTTCTCTTTTCTTTAAAATTCTTGGATTTAGTAACTTGCTTTCTAAAGTTGCCATGAAGAAAAACATAATACCCTAGAAACTAAATTATTTTTAAGCTTCAAAATATAGATCTATTAAATAAAAAACTATTTACTACTAGTACTAAGACAATTTTTTTACCTTGGTAAAATGTATATAACATAAAATTTAACATTTCTAAGCATACAGTTCAGTGCGATTAAGTACCTTCACATTGTTGTGCAACCATCCCCACCACAAAATAGTATTTAACTACCTAATAAAGTACTACCTCTAGGGTAACAGCTTAAAGAATATGTGGCTTGGAACCTACGTCAGCTAAGTTTAAACTTACGAATGGATGGATCAGACATCACGACCATCACATAAGTGTTGGATGTAAAGATGTCAATGAAAGCAGCAAAGTTAGAGTTCCTGACTTCCATACTCTGGAAAGAGGCAGCCAGTTTGCTAAAGGAGAAAGGAGAAAAATGGTTCAAGAATGTAAACTAATAACAATATAAGAGGCTCTTATCCTTTATGCTAAACATTTTTATAGCATTAAACCTCAATTCAGCACTTCATTAAGATGGTTAATCACTAACCCCATTTTGTTTTCCAAGGAAACTCTAATACTAAATTTAACATGTTTTGGAAAGTAACTAGGATGGAAAGTGGGTTAGAACTTGATATCAACTATGAAATGAAAATGACTTTAGATGTAGATTCATGTTAAAAATCATGTTATAAAAGACTTTTCCAATATTTATGTGTATTAAGTTGAAATTTTCCTATTTTGAGATTAATACCTATGTCTTTTCAATGTTACATTTAAATTGAAGAAATGAACCCATTTCTTTGAAAAAAAAACATAGTAACTACATTTGTTTGTCATGGCTATTTCTTCTTAAAAATGTTAGCATAAATATTCCAGAAAGTTTCAAAGTATGCCAAGGTTTACACCTATTGTTCAGACATTAAACTTTTATCAGAATAAGAATTTTGATTATTAAATCTTTACTAAATTATGATGTTCAGCCATTCCTTCTTCCTATATTTGATGTTAGATTCAAATTTTATTTAACCAAAGCAGATATAAAATGGTTAAACTTTTCTAGACTGTACCATTCTGTACCATTTCTGAATCATTACCCCACTATTTTAGTTACTGTAATTTTATAGTAAATTTTGGTAAGGCAAATTCTCCTTTCTTCTTTTTCAAAACTCTCTTGGATATTCTCTGTTTACTTCTTCCTAAATAGTATCAAACATCTTGAAAAGGTACTATGCTTGGATGTTTTTCATATGATTCTTCTGTACCAGTTGAGTTTTGCAGGAAAGGACAAGGATCTATACCTTAGTCAATTGTAGGCTACCTTAGATTTTACCTTTCTTTTTGATTGAAGAAAGTACTCTGAATAAAGTACAGTCAACTAGTTATTTGAACTTCCCAAAAATGACAATAATTTTTTTCCAGAGATAAACAGATCACACCTACAAGATCTCTTACCTGCAGCTCAGCTTAAACTGCTTAATAATGTTGCTGATTTTCTCAAACCTATGGGCATCACGCTGTTCTTTACACTGATAATGAGAAATCACCTATGAAAAAGAATATTGTACTTTTAATCCATAAAAAATAGTCCCATCATCCTCTGCTACACCACAGAGCAGACATTTGTCACTTTCTTGGTCACCCTGGTTTTCAGGGTAAACTTGGCACCTGGCTTACTGTCTCTTCTCCTCTGTCCCATATTCTGCCAACATTCTATGTGAGTTCAACATCCATTCAGATGACCCATCTAGTACCATTTGGTTATAATTTTATTAAATCATTTAAATATTACCCATTTTGGTTCACTGCTATTCTTTTCCACTTACTTTAATCATTAAATGTTCATTTTATTTCAACATTT
This sequence comes from Cheirogaleus medius, assembly GCA_008086735.1. NCBI lineage: Eukaryota > Metazoa > Chordata > Mammalia > Primates > Cheirogaleidae > Cheirogaleus > Cheirogaleus medius. The sequence goes on from VBSM01003162.1 coordinate 1,409,137, forward strand.
CATATGATGGTCCTTTGATTTAAAAAATTACAAATCAAAAAGTAAAATAAATAAAAATTCCTAGCTGTTCTTGAGGCATACTTAATGTATTTGATTTTAACAAAGGCTATAACCAAGTAACTTTTGGAATTATATTTAAGAAGCTTAACTAGATGATTCCAATCCCTGAGGACTAACTTTTTATAAATAAACCTATTCAGGATGGACACCCACACCAGTTGAAAATACTTTCTCAATTGTCAAAAATGGTGGAATAGGGATGACATCCTGACTCTCTGCCATCAGAGTGGGAGATGAAGAAAGTGGTCTAAATTACGCAAGTGGATAGTACTCCCACAGGATCGGCTTTGAGGAATTGCAGGGAAGCAACGAGGGTCAAGCACTGGCTTCGAGGAATTGCAGGGAAGCTTTGCGGGTCAAGCAGCACTGGAAAAGGAGGAAAGTGACTCGGTGGATTTGCCACAAAGTCCCGAGAGTCCGAGTTGTACAGCAGGGATTGAAGCACAGGTCAGCTGCGCTCAGCGGCCAACCGGCTGGGACAGTGTGATCTGTCCCACAGGGGGACGTCTCCTCCTTCACCGACCCCCACACCCACACAAGCAGGGAAGCGCCTGAAGTCAGTGCAAAGAGGTAACATGGGTGAGTCAGGTGGTTCAGAGAGGAGACAGGAGCGGAAAGCAATTGGAACTCTCCAGTGCACTGTGCGGGACTCCTTGTCTGGGGGGTCTGTACATGCCACTAGCTCATGCTTCACTTTTGAAGGGGCAGAAGAGTGACAGAGTTCCCTCTCTTGACTGAGTTGTCTGGTGGACTCGGGCGGATCAAACTCTGCCGGTTAGGGGGCGGAAGAGGGAGAGTGTTCTCTCCTTGGCGGAGCCTCCCGGTGGGCTCTGGTGGCTCAAGCTCTACTTGTGTGGTGGCGGAAGAGGGAGAGAGATCCTTCTCCAGGCAGTACCTCCCGGTGAAGTCGGGCGGTCCCCCAGTCCACCCAGCGGCCTGTGTTTTACACAAAAAGAACAAACCTCACCCTAGCAGGTTGGAGTTGGGAAGGAGACCGATTTTCCAACTGTGACATGGGACAACAGTAACACCCGGACTTTCCTGTGTTTTGGGCTGAGTGCTTCTCTCCAAAGATACAGACTACGCCCCTGGGCGGAATTGTGAAACAAGCCATTTTTTGACCTGAAACCGGAGGCTGGACTGCTACCTCCTCTTGCTTATCCACTGTTGGCCCATTATACATAAAAGGGCCAGATCCCTCCCTTGAAAGGGTTTAGTAACAGCTTCTCTAGACTGCTATCCAAGCAGAGACCCATGGCCATCTTCTTGATGCGACTTGGTAGTCAGGGCGTCAAGCCAAAGGATCAGTCCCCAGTCATCGAAGCGCGGAGTGGTGAGGGAGACGGCTTTTAGGGCTAAGTCCCGCCTGGGTTGCAGAGGGTTCTTTGTCTGTGATCAGGCCACTGATATTTTGTAGGGAAGGGCCTGACCCCTCCTATGCATGAGCAGAGCAGCCAGGCAGGTCGCTCTCTGCTCTATGCCACTCAGCGGCCTTGGGCAGGACCTCTTCAATAGCGCTGAGGCTTTTCCTTCATACCATATAGATAAACCCCATTCTTGGAGGGGCGGAGTAAAGAGAGCTGATGCCCTGTTACAGCGTGTTGGTGTGGATCATAGAATAAAAGCAGAATAAAAGGGCTTGCCCTTGATACCCAGGCAGTTGGCAAATTACAGGCTTGTGTTCTGGAAAGGAAAATCAACCAGAATCCCTACAAATTGCACCAAAAGACACCTCCCACCAGGAGCTGCCCCATATCAGCAGTGAAAAATCTCTGAATAACTTTTTAGCAGCTCTCCCCTAGCTATAGATCAAGCAACCTCTGAAGTATACTCTCTTAGGCTTGCCAATACCTATTGCTTATCTCACCCCATCTAAATAGGTAACAGGGCTCAAGGAACCCCCAGGAGTGGTATAACACTCCCCAAAGACTGAGATTCCAGTTTACCAAATTTAGTGGTTTAGAGCTCATTACAAAGGTATTGGAATAGCTTGATAACTGACCCCTGCACGCAAACCAAAAGCAACAAAAAGAAAGAGTAACATCATAGCTCATCACAGTGCCTCCCACCTCATACTAGTAGTTGTTAGTGGAGTGACACACACAAGAGTGACCGAACTCCTGGGAGTCTAAGCAAGGGATCCAAACACACTAATCTCTGTTAAAAGACGGTGAAGACAACAGGTCAAAGGAAACCCAACAGGCTCTAACTCCTCTAAGAAATTATAGGACCAAAGCACATATTTCCAGATCTGACAAGGAACATTCCTCTGGAATCCCAGAATTTAGCTCATAATCTAGTCACTGCACCTCCAGTCCTCAATAAAGCACCCTGATGAGAAAGAACCAGTGAAAGATAACAGGAAACATGAAGGAGAAGACAGAAAAGTCACATCCAAAAGAAAATACTCGATCTTCATCAACTAACAGCAACTTACATGATATGATTAAACTGACAGAGGAAGAATTCCAAATATGGATTATTAGAAAACACAATGGAATTGAAGAGAAAATAGAATCCCAACATAGAGAAACCACAAGAACAATTCAAGAAAGGAATGAAAAATTCTCCAAAAAAATTGAAATAATATAGAAAAACCAAACAGATATCCTGGCAATGAAGGAATCATTCAGGGAACTCCATAACACAGTGGAAAGCATCAAGAACAGGATGGAGCATGCAGAAGAAAGAAGCTCAGAGCTTCAAGATTATGCCTATGCGCTAAACAAATCAGAGGAAGAAAGGAAACACAGAAACAATAGACAAGATCAAAGCTTACAAGAAGTGTGTGATTATGTAAAAAAGCCAAGTCTTAGATTGATCAGAATTCCGGAAGAGGAACAGGAACATTCACAAGGGCTGGAAAACTTACCTCACCAAATATTAGAGGAAAATATGCCGGGCCTGCCTAGAAATATTGATATCCAAATACAAGAAGCATACAGAACTCCTGGAATACTCAATGTGAAAAGGCAATCACCTCATTATGTAGTTATTAGGTTCACCAAAGTAAACGTGAAAGAAACAATCCTCCATGCAGTGAGATCAAAAGAACAAATAACCTATAAAGGAAAGCCAATCAGACTAACAGCAGACTTCTCAAATGAAACCTTACAAGCCACGAGGAATTGGGTACCTATCCTTAAACTTCTAAAAGAGAATAAAGCCCAACCTAGAATTCTTGATCCTGTAAAATTAAGTTTGATCTATGGGGGAGAACTAAAGTCCTTCCCAGACAAGCAATAACTGAAGGAATTTTAAAAGACCAGAGCAGCCCTACAGGAAGTTCTCAGATCTTCCTTCCAGACTGAACACACCAACAGACACCCCTCAAAGTAAAATCTTCAAAGAATTAAAGGCTAGAACTTGAGCTGCATGATGGCCCAACAGTTAAGTCAAAGAAACAGGACTTCACCCAACAATAAGAATGGATATCTTCCTTCAATTTCAATCCTGTAAATAAATGTAAATGGTTTAAACTATCCTCTGAAGACGCATAGACTGGCAGAGTGGATAAAAATCCACAAGCCTAGTATCTGCTGTCTACAGGAAACACATCTAACCCACAAAGATGCTTTCCGGCTGAAGGTCAAGGGATAGAAAACTATCATCCAGCCAAATGGAAGTCAAAAGAAAGCAGGGGTACCTATACTATTTGCAGATAACATAAACTTTAAAAAAGCAAAAGTAAAAAAGGATAAAGACGGCCACTTTATAATGGTGAAATGGAAGATCCAACAAGAAGATATAACAATTCTTAATATTTATGCACCCAATTCAGGAGCACCCAATTACATACAGCAAACCCTGTCTGATCTAAATAGCATGTTAAACAATACTGCCATGGTAGCAAGGGTCTTCAACACTAAATTGAATGAACTGGATAAATCCTTCAAACAGAAAATAAGAAAAGAAGTAATGGGCTTAAACAAAGCTCTTGATCAAATAGGTCTGACGGATCTCTACAGAATATTCCACCCAAATAAAGTTGAATTTACATTCTTCTCAGCTGTCTATGGACCCTTCTCCAAAATTGATCACATACTAGGCTGCAAATCAGATCTCAAAAAATTCAAGAGAATAGAAATTATACCATGTGTCTTCTCTGACCATAGTGGTATAAAACCAGAGTTCAATTCCTATAGAAACACTCAACGCTTCACACAATCATGGAAACTAAACAATCTATTATTGAAGAATTATTGGGTCAGGAGGAAATTCATAGGGAAATCAAGAGTTTCCTTGACGTAAATGATAACAGAGACACATGTTACCAAAACCTGTGGGATTCAGCAAACACATACCTGAGAGGAAAACTAATAGCAATAAACAACACACATCCAAAAAACAGAAAGCTTAGATACTGACAACCTAATGAATAGACTCAAGGAATTGTAAAAAGAAGAGGAAACCAATTCCAATCCTAGTAGAAGAAAAGAAATAACTAAGATCAAAGCAGAACTAAATGAAATGGAGACCAAGAGAATTATACAGAGCATCAACAAATCCAGAAGCTGGTATTTCAGAAAGATAAACAAAATTGATAACCTTCTTGATAGACTGACAAGAACTCAAAGAGAAAGGACTCTAATAAACTCAATAAGAAATGTAAAAGGACAGGTTACAACAGACATCACAGAAATACAAAACATTATGTTTGACTACTATAAAAAACTATATGCCTCAAAACTACATAACGAGGAAGAAATGGAAAAATTCCTGGATTCATACAAACTCCCTAAGTTCAACCAGGAGTTAACAGAATTCCTGAATAGACCAATCTAAAGTGCAGAAATTGGAGCAGTAATTAACAACCTCCCCAAATGGAAAAGTACAGGACCAGGTGGCTACACTTCACAGTTTTACCAAACATACAAAGAAGAACTCATACCTTTACTACAGAAATTATTCCACAACATTGAGAAGGACGGTATCCTTCCTAACTGATTCTACGAAGCCAATATCACCTTGATACAAAGCCAGGAAAGGACGCAACAATAAAATAAAATTACAGACCAGTATCCCTCATGAATATAGATGCAAAATCCTCAAAAAAATTTTAGGAAACATAATTCACCAGCGCATCAAAAAAATAATTCACCATGTCCAGGTAGGCTTTATTCCAGGGATGCAAGGATGGTTCAACACATGCAATACTATAAATGCAATCTGCCTCATAAATAAAACAAGAACAAAGACCATATGATTCTCTCAATAGATGAAGAAAAAGCATAAACACACATTTATGATAAAAACTCTTAACAAAATAGGCATAGGCGGCTCATACCTTAAAATTATCAAATCAATTTATAACATACTCACGGTCAATATAATATTGTATGGAGAAAAATTGAAACCATTCCCACTTCAAACTGGAACTAGACAAGGATGCCCACTCTCTCCTCTTCTATTCAACATAGTGCTAGAAGTCCTAACTATAGCAATCAGGCATGAGAGGGATATTAAGGGAATGCAAGTGAGTGCAGATGAGAGAAAACTCTCGTTCTTCACCGATGATATGATATTATACTTAGAAATCCCCATGGATTCGTCCAAGTGACTACTAGATTTCATAAATGAATTCGGTAAAGTCTCAGGTTACAAAATCAATATACACAAATCAGAGGCATTCATATATACCAAGAACTGTCAAGCCGAAACTCAAATGAAAAACGCAGTACATTTTACTATAGTCCCAAAGAAAATTAAATATCTAGGAATATATTTAACGAAAGATACGAAAGACTTATACAAGGAGAACAACAAAACACTAAAAAAAGAATTTGTGGAAGATGTAAACAGATGGAAAAAATCTACCTTGTTCAAGGACTGGTAGAATCAATACCATTAAAATGTCAATATTACCTAGTCATCTACAGAATTAATGCAATCCCCATCAAAGTACCACCATCATTCTTTA
>VBSM01003162.1:1415216-1430679 GCA_008086735.1 Cheirogaleus medius
CTCATTATCCAAAGTGAGGTGACACAAGATCAGAATAATGGGCTCCACATATACCCGACATCAAATTGGTACTGACTGATTAATACTACGGCGCTCAAAGGGTGGTAATGTTCACCATGGATTCGGGGGTTGGAGGGGTAGTCCCACATCTGAGGGATGTGGTGAACATTGTGGAGGAGAACGGCATACCTCCAACCCTTGCCAGGAAGATGCAAAGATATTAAATGTAACCAAAATGTCAAAAAAAACCCACCCAAAACAACATTTATAGGGTGTCGGGCAGGTGTGAAGGGGGAGGAGAGGATTGATATATACATACATAGTGAGTGCAATGTGCACCGTCTGGGGGATGGACATACTTGAAGCACTGATTTTAGGCGGGAGGGGACGCAAGGGCAATGTACGTAACCTTAACGTTTGTACCCACATAATATGCTGAAAGAAAGAAAGAAAGAGGGAAGGGAAAGGGAAAGGGAAGGAAATACTTTCTCCAACACTTTCAGATTTTAAAGAAAACATGCCCATATCACATACAGGCTGAATACACAGATGCAAAGTTTCTAATAGTAAGCAAAACTGAGTCATTTACCCGAAGAAAACTCATAGGGAAATTCCCTAAGACAATACACAACTCTCAAAACATAATTCCTATACCAGTGGCAGAACAAGTCTCTTTGTTTGACTTTACCCCCCTCAGTGAAAATGGTCAACCACACCTAAATTTGGTTTTCAAGAGAAACAAAAGCTACCTGTTACTATTAGTGAGGAATAGAGAACTTATATTAGGTTAACCTCTACCATTATGTGTGATGGACACTGCAGACCACTATTGCCGATGCAGGATTCTGTTGTTCCATGTACATCAAGACAGAGGGAACAGCTTATTTGGTTACTGCTACTCACACTAGTAGGAAAAATAAGGCTCATGGTAGCGCAAATCCAAGCAAGTGACCCTTTGCCAGCGGGCTGAGGCAGAAAGACACTCTAGCTAGGACTTCTTGCCTCAACTATACTAACTAGAAGGAAAAATGGCTCCCAAATACTGCTGTAGTTACAAATAAAGTTTCCACAAAGGAAGGGGGATAATTGTATTTTGGATTCTCTGTCCTCTGTTGCCCTAATAGCAAAAGGAAACAATGTTTAATACACACACACACATAAGAAAAGAAATGTTTCTAAAATCACCAAGCACTGGCAGAGCTCAGAAACAAATTATATACTGGGAACTGCTCTTAGAGTAAACATTTACTAAGCCAAGTAGCAATTATTTACGTAGTGCATTGTGACATCTCCAGTTAGTTTCTATCATTGCTATTTTTTTTTGCTTTATTTTTTATTTCAGCATATTATGGGGGTACAAATGTTAAGGTTACGTATATTGCCCATGCCCCCCCTCCCTGCTCGAGTCAGAGCTTCAAGCGTGACCATCCCTCAAACGTTGCACATCTCACTCATTATGTTTGTATATGCCCATCCCCTCCTTTCCCCCCTCCCACCTACATGACACCTGAAAAATGTTATTCCTATATGTCCACTCAGGTGTTGATCCGTTTATACCAATTTTCTGGTGAGTACATGTGGTGCTTGTTTTTCCATTCTTGAGATACTTCAATTAGTAGAATGGGTTCCAGCTGTATCCAGAAAAATACAAGAGGCGCTATATCACCATTGTTTCTTAAAGCTTTATAGTACTCCATGGTATACATATACAACATTTTATAAATCCACTCATGTATTGATGGGCACTGGTGACGTTTCCACAACTTTGCAATTGTGAATTGTGCTGCTATAAACATTCCAGTGCAGGTGTCTTTTTTGCAGAGTGTCATTTGATTTTTTGGATAGATGCCCAGTAGTGGAATTGCTGGATCAAATGGTAGGTCTACTTGTATCGTTTTAAGGTATCTCCATATTGCTTTCCACAGAGGTTGAATTAGTTTGCAGTACCACCAGCAGTGTAGGAGTGTTCCTATCTCTCCACATCCACGCCAACATTTATTGTCTGGGGACTTTTTGATAAAGGTCATTCTTACTGGAGATAAGTGATATCCCATTGCAGTTTTGATTTGCATTTACCTGATGATTAGAGATGTTGAGCACTTTTTCATGTTTGTTGGCTGGCCATCATTGCTATTTTAAAAATTTATTTATAAATATAATACTGGTTTTTGTACCCCCCTCTCATGGCTGTACAAACAGTAGGCTCTAATATAGTTATTAAGTTCAATTTGTAAGAAAAATAAAAATAGCAACATGCTTCTTCCCCCCTCTACTTCTCCCTCTGAACTCTTAGCTATGTCACCGAGCTGACCATTACATCTCTTTCATGTTAAACTGAAGTTTAAACTGAAGTTAAACTGAGTTTTCAACTCAATTTTTTTTTTTTTGGAGAAAAATGGGTGGGGTGTTTAGTTTTCTCAAAAGGAAAATATCTAATATTTCATAATATAAGTCAATAGGAAATAGGAATCTTTTCATACAAATGAATAGTTATTAATAGAAATAACCTGCAAAAAATTAAATTTTACTAACTACTAAAGAGCTATACACCAAAGGAATTTCTTTCAGGTCACTTCACCTCTTTTCCAGTCACTTGTTGGCAATATTACTTTATAAATAAGGCTGTGCATGCTGAAGTTGACAAGAGGGAAAAAGGTTCTTTCTGAAAGTGGCAACATGCTGTTCTCTGTTGGTGAATAGAAGGTACAATGCGAAGTACATCTGCAAAGCAGAAAGGTCTTACCAGAAAAGTAGCTCTCTCAAACAGAAGTACTTCATCAGCTTCGATAATTTCAGCAAAATTCCTTAGGTTCATTTCCAGCTGCTGAACATTGGGAATCAGCTGATAAACAATGCTGGACCAAGCCTAACAGAACAGAAACACAGTGTTCTATTACCAACAGGTAATAATAGACCTTTCCTAGACCTTTCAAATTAGTAACATATGGATAACATATGGATAGCAAAATATGATGATAATTGAGTCCCAAACAAATACTGACATTAAATATAACACAAATGAAATGAGAAAATGAAGCTAATATTTTATTTTTATCCTTGAGTTGAATTATTTTTTAGTTCAAACACTTTTATAAAATGCTGGAGAAGCTTCTTTCCATTGATAATTAAAAGCAAACAAGTATTTAGTGCCATCATGTTGCCTTAGAAAAAACGTTGAAAAATATGATCTACTGTGCTAAAAAGCTTCTAATGCAGGCATTCGACAAATATTTAAGTCCAACGGTGTAGATTTCTCTAAAGATCAGAACCTAATAATGCTATATTTAACATACACCCCAGAATCAATTCTGTGAAAATATCAGAGCCATGTGGACAAATGATCTCTACCCTCAATGTGATAATATACCATTACAAGAGAAATAGTGGTATTATCATTCCCAAAGATTTGTTGTCAGCTATATAAATTACTGACCCAATTGAATTAAAAATAGTCCATTGTATTTGCCTAAAACTGACTTCATCCAGAGGAGTATGACTAATGTAAGCAGTAGAAATTAACCACACCCTCCCCCTATTCTCTTAAGGCTCTTTTATTTGTATTTCCATTATACTTCTTTCACTCTCACTCCAATTTGTCTGGTTAGGTGTACTTTGTTCTTCTCTCCCCTACTAGAGGGCAGGAACCTGGTTTTAAGTCATTTGCGTATCCAACAGCATTAAGTAGATATATAATGAGTGCTTGTTGAATAAAACTTAATATAAAAATTTAAGTCAGCTCTATGCAACATTGATGTAAGAGAGAGTAGTGCAATGTCTCTGTTCCAATTAGTTTTATTACTCAGGCATGAGGGTTCAGGTTCCAAGTTCCCAGGTCGGTGTTAATGTCACTGCTGAATTTACCTTGGAGAAGACACCAAAGCTAACCACAGCAGAGACATTGTCACTCACAGCAGTGTTGTGATTAGCCAATTGTCTTTGGTCGTGTTATGTATTGCCATCCTTCACACCGCAGTTGGTTCTTATCAGTGCATCATGTCCATCCTTATTCACGGTTACCTGTTCTATGGGAATAAGGCTTTGAGAGAAATTCGGCCCATATTAATCTAGAACAGTATTTCCTAGACAGGTATCTCAAAATGATCTGTTATTAGAGTGAGGCTGGGTCAACATAATATTGAGGAAAAATGAATTAGTTTAAAAAAAAGCAATGACTATTTTTAAAGTCCAGTGGTTTTTCTCATTGGCAAGTCAGGTTTCTGTGCTTCTGGTTGTAGATAATTATCGGATGCCGTTGATACTGAGGCTCTAGCTACCAATGATAAAAAAGGATGCTTTCCGAAAAAAAAAAAAAGGATGCTTTCCCACCCAGAGTCAGACTTGTCAATGGATACCAGAAGCAGTCTGAAGGAAAGATCTGATCACAGGAAGACCCAAAAGGAGCCAGTCCTTCAAATCACTAGATCAGTAGAAGAAAGGGAGGAAGCAGCATGGGAGCCTATGTGCTAACAAGGTAGCTGCAGTTTCATCCATAACACAATTATTGTTGTAACCTCTATAATTAATGCAAGCAGTGTGGTATCCATTTCAGCAATGGGAATAATCATTCTGGTTGAAAGAATGCCTGTCTTCAATTTGGCATGAAAGTTGAAGCTAACATCCTCTAAACAAAACGTGTCATTCTAAAATTCCCTTCTCCAATCTGTCCCCTAAATATTTTTCCTCTATTGTCATCCAAATTTAAGCAGACTAGTTTATATCACGTAGAGGTACCTGAATACTAGACACAACTCCAATCAGCATTGAGACCACGAAAGGTCAAAATGGATTATGGCAAGTGAAAACTCTGCTATCACAAAAGATCAGTATCAAATTAACCATGACCAAACTGGCTAATTCAGTGTGATTTGGTAGCTATGTCAACCCAATCTAAGATCAAAACCCAAATCTCTCAATGTTAAGTTTGATATTCTTCAAACAATTTATTATCAATTATTCCTTTTTCTTTTTTTTTTTAGTACAACAAATCTAGATGGCTACGAAATAGTTTAAAATCTTTTGGTTTTATTAATACCCTTCTTGATTTTTTTTCATGCTCTCAAAATGAGAAAACTCAGGGAACCATACACACCTTATAGAGAGTTTCATCCCAGATAGATGTTCGGAAACAAGAACATTCCAATGGGCGAGACAAACGCCTCAGATCTTCTTCTCGCTCTTTAAAAATCTGAATTAAAAAGTCCAACATATTGATCAGCATATAAGAGCTCTCCTCTTTCACTGCAAAAATCTAAGATGTAACTATTTTAGCATATTTTAATCAGGAGCTTTTGCTCCTTTTTTGAGTATATACATTATTTCACAAACAAGGATGGCAAAAAATTATTTCAGGTCAGGTCTAACAGTACCATAGCTAGAATTCTTCAGGCCTACACTGCTTATGCTGAATGCTCACTGAGAGCACTATGTTGATAAATAAAATTTATTATATGGAAGAGTTTTAATAAAATATATCTAACACTCCGAATCATCAAATCTGGGTCACGTTAAGATAGCTATACCTGTATCAAGAATTTATAAATAAAAATACTTTAACCTTTGTATATATCTTTCTCACATATATATGCATATATACATTCATATATGTTAATTACACATATACTGTTTTTATTTAGCTATACAGATATAACCTACCCCCTACAAAAATATCTATCTATCCTGGATGTTTCTATGATATATACATAGATGATATATATAATATGTAAATCACATACACATGGAAAAATATATATGCACAGGTATTTTTCCATGAGTGTGTGGATTAGTGGTGTGTTATGTGCATATACACTGTGGTTAATTTTATGCATCAATTTAGCCAAGCCATGATACCCAGACATTTGGTCAAACATCAATCTGAATGTTGCTATGAAGGTATTTTTTAGATGAAATTAACATTTCAATCAGTAGACTCTAAGCAAAGTAGTTTACTCTCCCCAAGGTGGGTGGGCCTCATCCAATCAGCTGAATGCCTTAAGAGAAGAAAGACTGACATCCCTTGAAGAAGGAATTCTGTCTCCAAGCCTCCATCTGACTTGAACTGCAACATTAACTCTTCCATAGGTCTCCATTCTGTCGGCCTGCCAAGCAGATTTCAGACTTGCCAGATTCCTCAATTGGTTGAGTCAATTCATTAAAATCAATCAATCAATCTCTCTCTCTCTTCCTATCTGTGTGTGTGTGTGTGTGTGTATTTTTTTTTCACATATTCTACTGGTTCTGTTACTCTGAAGATCCTCCTAATACATTTTGGTACTAAGAGTGGTTCTAGAGGAGAAGCTTAAGGATGAGTTTTCTGAATTGGTTCTGGGGTTTCTGGAATTGGTTCTCTAATCTGATTAGATTTAAATGTGTTAATGACTACACTTCCAGTTCTAAAGAGTACTGATCGTCCATGGTACAATGTGGCAATAGAGATACAGAAAATATTGTCATTGGATACTCCTAATCAAATATTTGTAAGAGGCAAGGTTCTGGATGACCATGTATATAATTTTGAACATTTCTGTCAAAATAACAAGTATAATGAGATTGGCTGGCCAATCCTAATTGTGCTGCACAATGTGAGAAAAGGTTGAGCTCAGAGAACTGAATTCCCAGTTCAAGCACTGTATAAATGACCTGAAAGTTTCCATGACTGTCCTGAAAGAAACCCTTACCTCCTATAGCTACAAAGCTGAGACTAATGAAAACCAAACTCAGAATGTCATACTATAAGTGGGTAAATTACAATGCAAACTGAATTTCTAACCTCACAGGGTATCTGCTATTAAAGTAAGGACATTGGGAAGAAATGAGAGTCTGAAAATTGGAATGGGGGTCATATGGGAAGATCCTGATGAAGCTGGGGACACTGAACCCCTAACTTCTAATGAGTCTTTTTTGCCAGTAGAAGTACTCATTGCATCCCTATCTAAGGAGATTAACCTTCCATGGCCTGAAGAAACTGGAATAGACTCCTTGTAAGACACTCCTGATTCACCCCCACTACCTGTCTTGCATCTAGATGTGTAACTAGGTCTACTAATGATCTCTGGATTACCTCATCAGATAAAGAACTACAAGAAGCTCAAATGTTTGCTGTGGGTAAAGGGAATGTGGAATTAAGAAGGCAGCTATATTGGATGTGAGGGCAATCTGGCTGCGACATCTGTCACCCCATTGATCGCCAGGGTTGATTCGGCTGATCTGGCTGGCTAGGCGGGTGTCCCCTTCCTCCCTCACGGCTCCACGTGCGTCCCTCCCGAAGCTGCGCGCTCAGTCGAAGAAGACGACCTTCCCCACTAGAGGAGGACCGGTCTTTGGTCAAGGGTATACAAGTAGCTGCGCTCCCCTGCTAGAACCTCCAAACAAGCTCTCAAGAAGGCAGCTATAAATACCAGCTGTGAGCATGTGATGTTATACAAACAAGGACAATAATTTTCATGAGTATATCATTATTTTGTTATGATTGTGTGTATATGTGTGTGTGTATATATATATACATACATACATATATAATAAATGTGTTTGTTTCCTTCTCTTATCCTCTTATCATGAACATAAGATATATAGACTTTATACCATAACATTTAAGTATTATTAACTTTCCATTGTAACATTTAAGTTACAGGATAGCAAGGAGAAGAGTAAACATTATAAGGATTTTACATCCTCTTCTGGGGAAAGGGTTAGTGCATTTGTGGTTTTACGTAGAATAGCTCTATCATGTTAGGTGGAAGCATGACCATGTTATTGCCTTTATTTGGACATTAAATATGGTTTCAGGAGATGTGTGTGAGTTGACAAGTTGACAAGAGATAGACTAAAATGGTTAGTTTTATGTGTTAACTAGGCTAGGCCATGGTAGCGAGAAATTTGGTCAAAGAGCAGTCCAGATGTTTCTGTGAAGGTATGTTTCAGTTGAGATTAACATTTAAATCAGGAGACGCTAGGTAAAGTAGATCACCCTTCATAATATGAGTGGGCATTATTTAATCAGCTGAAGGCCTTAAGAGAAAAATATTGATCCTAAGGAAGAGGGAATTCTGCCTCCAGACTGCCTTCTGCCTTGAGCTGTAACATCCACTCTTTACTGGGTCTCCAGTCTGCCTGCCTGCCCTCAAGCTTTCAGACTTGCTAACTTCCACAGTCAGTCAAGTCAATTCCTTAAAATAAATACCTTTCTGTCTCTGTCAGTCTCTGTCTCTGCAGAGACAGACATACACTTGATTCGTTCTGTTTCCCTGAAGAATCCTGACTAACATACACACATAGAGGGAAATAACTATCTTTGCTGAAATTGATATTTAGGGAAGAACACTAATGATTTTTACTTTGAAACTTCTAAGTCTAAATCTTTAATAAAATAAAGAGTATACTTTTCTTAATTAAGCTTAAATCCCTTGAAGAACATTAATATATCTTTGGAGATATTTATATAAGCATTTAGAAAACAATAAGGTGATCACTAAATATCACGAGTGATGAAAACATCCATAAGGAGCTCATTTACTGGAATGCTCTAAGTTTTGCTATTGCAATTTTGGCTAGGGAATAAAGTGATTTTTAAAGAAGACAAAAAAGAACAAAATAACAGGAGGGCGATGCGCCCAGCTCAGGCTGCGATCCTGGGCAGGTACCTCCTGGCCTGTATCATAGCCAGGGGAGATCCACTGGCTTGAGGTCCTGCTTGCTGCCAGAGGCCTGGGAGAAACTGCGGAACAGGGAAGGGTGGAAAGGAGCAAGGCCTGCTCCAGACTGCAGGTCTGAGACAGCAGCACCCCCACACGCAGACTTTCTGGTTGAATGAGGCCATTTCAACCTCTCCCTGGCAGCTTTGCCCAGAAGCAGAGAATAGACTTTTGACCCCAGAAAACAGCATTTGTGGTGCTTGAGGGCAGGCTCACCCAACCCAGCTCTGCCCAGAATCATTCCAACCTGCCCCGACTAGGGCAGAGAATAAGGACACACCTGGAAGTGCCAAGGCCCCAGGTAGCACCTGAGGCATTAGAGTGCCTCTCCAGAGGAACAAGACTTGGTTATAGGACCCAAAAACAAGCCAGCAGCCTGCTCCTCCCAGCAAGCACCACCTACTGACAGGAAGGGAAGTCATTCTTCACACCCTTTCAGCACATCTACTGACTCATCATACAGGATGTGGTCGAATCTCACCCACAAACACCACCTTCTGGCTCAGAAACTAAATGAGGTGTGTCATTATTCAAAGGAAAATCTAGAGGTAAAAAGCAACAGCTGAGAAATGTGGGGGGAGATTGTCAAAAATGGCGGATTAGGGATGACCTCCTGGCTCTCTGCTCTCAGAGTGGGAGGTGAAGATAATGGTCTAGATCACTCTAGTGGGCAGTACTCCTACAGGATCGGCTTCGAGGAATTGCAGGGAAGCTTTGCGGGTCAAGCAGCACTGGAAAAGGAGGAAAGTGACTCGGTGGATTTGCCACAAAGTCCCGAGAGTCCAAGTTGTACAGAAGGGATTGGAGCACAAGCCGGCTGCACTCAGTGGCCAGGAGGCCAGGACTGTGTGATCTGTCCCACAGGGGGACACCTTATCCTTCACCGACCCCCACACCCACACAAGCAGAGAAGCGCCTGAAGTCAGCACAAAAAGGTAACTTGAGCGGTCTGGTGGTTTGGAGAGGAGACAGGAGAGGAAAGCAATTTGAACTCTCCAGTGCACTGTGTGGAGGATTCCTTGGCTGAGGGGTCTGTACATACCAGCAGCTTATGCTTCTGTTTTGAAGGGGCAGAAAAGTGAGAGAGATCGCTCATTCGGCTGAGTTGTCTGGTGGACTTGGGCGGCCGAAGCTCCGCTGGTGATGGGGCAGAAAAGGGAGAGTTTTAGCTCCAGGGCGGATCCTCCCAGGGGACTCTGGCCACTCAAGCTCCGCCAGTGATGGGGCAGAAAAGGGAGAGTTCTTGCTCCTTGGCGGAACCTCTCAGTGGACTCCAGCTGCTCAAGCTCCTCCGGTGACGGGGTGGAAAAAGGAGAGGGTTAGCTCCTGGGCCGAGCCTCCCAGGGGACTCTGGCGGATCAACCTCCACCTGTGAGGGGGCAGAAGAGGGAGGAGGGGAGCTCCTCGGTGGAACCTCCCGGCGGACCCCAGTGGCTCAAGTTCGACTGGTGAGGGTACAGAAGAGGGAGAGAGATTGCTCTCCAGGTGGTGCCTCCTGGTGAGGACAGGTGGTCCCCCATTCCACCCAGCTGCCTGTGTTTTGGGCCTAACGAACAGACCCCACCCTGGCAGGGTAGAGTTGGGAAGGAGAGTGATTTTCCAACTGTGACCTGGGACAACAGTACCATCTGCAATTTCATGTGTTTTGAGCTAGGTGCTTCTCTCGAAAGCTACAGACTTCCGCCCCTGGGCGGAGTTGTGAAACAAGCCGTTTTTTTACCTGAAACCAGAGGCTGGACTGCTACCTCCTCTTGCTTATTACCCACTGCTGGCCCATTTTACATAAAAGGGCCAGATCCCTACCCTGAAAGGATTTAGTAACAGCTTCTCTAGACTGCTATCCAAGCTGAGACCCATGTACATCTCCTAGATGTGACTTGGTAGACAGGGCCTCCAGCCAAATAATCAGCCCCCAGTCCTGGAAGCATGTAGTGGTGAAGGAGTCTGCTTATAGGGCTAAACCCACATGGGTTGTGGAGGGTCCTTGTCTGTTACCAAGCCACTGGTATTTCACAGGGAAGGGCCTGCCTCCTCCTATGCAGGAACAGAGCAGCCAGGCAGATCACTCTCGGTTCTGTGTTTCTCAGTGGCCCTGTGCAGGGCTTCTTCAACAGCCCTGAGGTTTTTACTTCGTACCATCTAGATAAACTCCATCCTTGGCGGGGAGGAGTAATGAGAGCTGATGTCCTACTACAGCAAGTTGGTTTGGATCATCTGATAAAAGCAGAATACAAGGGCTTGCCCTTGGTATCCAGGCAGTTGGCAAATTATAGGCTTGTGTTCTGGAAAGGAAATTCTCAACCAGAATCCCAAGCAATTTCACCAAAAGACACCTCCCACCAGGAGCTGCCCCACATAAGGAGCGAAAGATCTCTGAATAACTTTATGGCAGCTCCCCCCTAGCCACAGATCAAGCAGCCTCTGAAGTATACCCTCTTAGGCATGCTGAAACCTGTTGCTTATCTCACCCCATCTAAATAGGTAACAGGGTTCAAGGATCCCCTGACAGTGGCACGACACTCCCCAAAGACTGAGATTCCTGTTTACCACATTTAGGGGTATAGACTCATTACATAGGTAGTGGAATAGCTTTGTAACCAACCCCCCCTGGCAAACCACAAGCAATAAAAAGACAGAGTAACATCATAGATCATCACAGTGCCTCCCACCTCATACTAGTAGTTGTTAGTGGAGTTACGCACACAAGAGTGACTGAACTGCTGGGAGTCTAAGGAAGGGATCCCAACTCACTAATCTCTGTTAAAAGACGGTGAAGACAACAGGACAAAGGTAACCCAAATGCTCAAAAGAAAATACTCGATCTCCACCAACTAACAGCAACTTAAATTATATGATTAAACAGACAGAGAAAGAATTCCGAATATGGATTGTTAGAAAACTCAATGGAATTGAAGAGAAAATAGAATCCCAACGTAGAGAAACCACAAGAACAATTCAGGAAAGGAATAAAAAATTCTCCAAAGAAATTTAAATAATACAGAGAAACCAAACAGAAATTCTGGCATTGAAGGAAACAATCAAGGAACTCCATAATACAGTGGAAAGCATCAAGAATAGGATGGAACATGCACAGGAAAGAATCTCAGAGATTGAAGATTATGCCTATGCGCTAAACAAATCAGAGGAAGAAAGGAAACAGAGAAACAATAGACAAGATCAACGTTTACAAGAAGTATGGAATTATGTAAAAAAAGACGAATCTAACATTGATCAGGATTCCAGAAAGGGAAGAGGAACATTCACAAGGGCTGCTAACTTATTTAATGGAAGAGTGGACCAAAATATGCCAGGCCTGGCTACAAACCTGGATATCCAAACACAAGAAGTACACAGAACTCCTTGGAGACTCAACGTGAAAAGGCAATAACGTGGTTATTAGGCTCACCAAAGTAAACGTGAAAGAAACAATCCTCCGTGAAGCGAGACGAAAGCGGCAAATAACCTATAAAGGAAAGACTATCAGGATAACAGCAGATTTCTAATCTGAAACCTTTCAAGCCAGGTGGGATTGGGTGCCTATCGTTAATCTTCTAAAACAGAATAAAGCCCAACCTAGAATTCTTTATCTGGCAAAATTAAGTTTCATCTATGAGGGAAAAATAAAGTCCTTCTCAGAAACGCAATCACTGAAGGAATTTGTAAAGACCAGACAAGCTCTACAGGAAAATCTCAGACCTGCCTTCCACACCGAACAGGACAATAGACATTACTCAAAGTAAAATCTTCAAAGAATTAAAGGCTAGAAATTGAACTGCATGATGGCTCAAGGAGCAAGTCAAAGCAAAAGGAATTCACCAAAAAATATAAATGGAAACATCCTCCAATTTCAATACTCTCAATGAATGTAAATGGCTTAAACTGTCCTCTGAAGAGGCATAGACTGGCAGAGTGGATAAAAATCCACAAGCCTAGTATCTGCTGTCTACAGGAAACACATCTAACCCACAAAGATGCCTTCTGCGTGAAGGTCAAGGGATGGAAAATTATCATCCGGGCAAACTGAAGTCAAAAGAAGCAGGGGGAGCTATACTATTTGCAGATGTAATACGCTTTAAAAAAGCAAAAGTAAAAAAGGATAAAGATGGCCACTTTATAATGGTGAAATGGAAGATCCAACAAGAAGATTTAACAATTCTTAATATTTATGCACCCAATTCAGGAGCACCCAATTACATAAAGCAAACCTTGTCTGATCTAAATAGCATGTTAAACAATACTGCCATGGTATCAAGGGTCTTCAACACTCCATTGAATGAACTGGATAAATCCTTCAAACAGAAAATAAGAAAAGAAGTAATGGGCTTAAACAAAGCTCTTGATCAAATAGGTCTGACGGATCTCTACAGAATATTCCACCCAAATAAAGTTGAATTTACATTCTTCTCAGCTGTCTATGGACCCTTCTCCAAAATTGATCACATACTAGGCTGCAAATCAGATCTCAAAAAATTTAACAGAATAGAAATTATACCATGTGTCTTCTCTGACCATAGTGGTATAAAACCAGAGTTCAATTCCTATAGAAACACTCAACGCTTCACACAATCATGGAAACTAAACAATCTATTATTGAAGAATTATTGGGTATAGGAGGAATTTCAGAGGGAAATCAAGAGTTTCTTCGACCAAAATGATAATGGACACACATGTTACCAAAACCTGTGGGATACAGAAAAAGCATACCTCAGAGAAAAACTAATAGCAATAAATGCTCACATCCAAAAAACAGAAAGCTTAGATACTGACAACCTAATGAATAGACTCAAGGAATTGTAAAAAGAAGAGCAAACCAATTCCAATCCTAGTAGAAGAAAAGAAATAACTAAGATCAAAGCAGAACTACATGAAACGGAGAAGAAGAGAATTATATGGAAGATCAACAATACCAGAAGCTGGTTTTTCGAAAAGATAAACAAAATTGATAATCCTCTTGCTAGACTGACAAGAATTCAAAGGGAAAGCACTCTAATAAACTCAATAAGAAATGAAAAAGGAGAGTTCAAAACAGACACCACAGAAACACAAAACATTACGTTTGACTACTATAAAAAACTATATGCCCAAGAAATAAATGACGACGAAGAAATGGAAAAATTCCTGGATTCATACAACCTCCCTAAGTTCACCCAGGAGGTAGCAGCCTCCCTGAATAGACCAATCTCAAGTGCAGAAATTGGAGCAGTAATTAACAAATTTCCCAAACGAAAAAGTCCTGGGCCAGATGGCTACACTTTAGAGTCTTACCAAACATACAAAGATGAACTCATACCTATACTACAGAAATTATTCCACAAAACTGAGAAGGATGGTATCCTGCCTAACTCATTCTACGAAGCTAGTATCACCTTGATATGAAAGCCAGTGAAGGACGCAACAAAAAAAGAAAATTACAGACCAATATCCATCATGAATATAGATGCCAAAATCCTCAACAAAATTTTAGCAAACATAATTCACCAGCACATCAAAAAAATAACTCAGCATGACCAGGTGGGCTTTATTCCGGAGACGCAAAGCTGGTTCAACATACACAAATCTATAAATGCAATCCGCCTCATGAATAAAAACAAAAACAAAAACCATATGATTCTCTCAATAGATGCAGAAAAAGCATTTGAAAAAGTCTAACACACCTTTATGATAAAAACTCTTAACAAAATAGGCATAGGTGGCTTATACCATGAAATTATCAAATCCATATATGACAAACCCATGGCCAATATCATACTCAATGGGGTAAAACTGAAACTATTCCCACTTCCATCTGGAACTAGACAAGCATGCCCACTATCTCCTCTTCTATTCAACATAGTGCTCGAAGTGCTAGCTATAGCAATCAGGGAAAAGAGAGATATTAAGGGAATCCAAGTGGGTGCAGATGAGAGAAAACTCTCGCTCTTCGCTGATGATATGGTATTATACCTAGAAAATCCCATGGATTCGTCCAAGAGACTCCTAGACTTGATAAATGAATTTGGTAAAGTCTCAGGTTACAAAATCAATATACACAAATCTGACGCATTCATATATGCCAAGAACCGTCAAGCCAAAACTTAAATAAAAAACACAATATCTTTCACTATACCCCAAAGAAAACTAAATATCAGGATTATATTTAACGAAAGATACGAAAGACTTATACAAGGAGAACAATGAAACACTAAAAAAATGAATTGCAGAAGATCTAAACAGAAGGACAATGTAAATTGTTCATGTATTGGTAGAATCAATATCGATAAAATGTCAATATTACCTAAAGTCATCTACAGAATTAATGCAATCCCCATCAAGTGCCACCATCATTCTTTACAGATCTAGAACAAATAATTCTGCAATTTTTATGGTACCAGAAAAAACATCTTATAGTCAAAATAATCTTAAGTAAAAAGAACAAACTGGGAGGCATCAGTCTTCCTGACTTCCAGCTATACTATAAAGCAATAATAATTAAATCAGCCTGTTACTGGCACAAGAACAGAAGCATTGATATTTGGAATAGGACTGAGATTACAGAGATGAAACCATCTGCATACGGTAACCTAATCTTTGATAAACCAGACAAAAATGTACAATGGGGAAAAGAATCTCTCTTCAATAAATGGTGCTGGGAAAACTGGAGAGCTACATGCAGAAGAATGAATCAGGATCCCTACCTCCAGCCTCTCACAAAAATCCACTCAAGATGGATAACACATTTAAAACTAAGGCATGATACCTTAAAAATCCTAAAAGACGTTGGGAAAACCCTATCAGAC